>JAIPRM010015510.1:0-10100 GCA_025469315.1 Stegophylla sp. TES_Ste_2020 | reverse complement strand
TGTCATCTGGTGATCGACGCCGATACAGCGGATAACCATCGTTGCCAGTGATAGTCTCCGCCGTTAATTTCCGTCACACGGGAACGCTGTCGAACGGGATAAAAAGTATCTTATGTCCGTCTCCTGGCTCTAAGCTACCTCCATACCAATTTTCACCCAAATCTGTTCTGCCGTTCTTGAGTTATAAGTGGTGTAACTAACACGACTTTCTTTTATATATATATATATATAGATTATTATTTAATTATATAATATATAAAATTTTACTCGGTCTGTTTTATATCCCACTGTTAAACGCTGAGAACAGGAAAAACAATTTTTGACAAGAAAAAAAGTGTTAGAATAAAATTTTCACAATTTTCTTACACCAGAATACTTCTCATACAATTATTGTCCAACTATACTTAAATTTTCATTAATATTAGATTTCAAAAAAAAATAAAATTACATAAATTAATTATATTAAAGCTTTTTGACAAATTTTAGGTATATTTCCGAAATTTAGAGAGAGCTATTGAGAATTTCGAAAAATGACCTCTCAAAAGTACCATCTAGAAGAAAATTTACTGGTCGAAACTATTTAAGAGAAATATTTTCTAAAGTATTACAATGCAAAAAGAGTTTAATTAGAAAAAAAAAATTAAAAAATAAACATCATTGTAATCTTCGCTTCACTCAAAATCTAAAAAATATATTTAACATTTACCCTTTTACTCGAACACCCCTAATTTCAATTATTCCATAGTATAGCCAATGTAAATTATCATTGATTATTTTCAACTATAATACATAGTGAATAACGGAAAATTCAAATTTTAAGTGTGTTAAAAAATCGAAAATTTGTCAGGTATAAGCAAATATCAAAATAAAATTTCTTATACTGTTGTTAATATATTAGGTCCCTGGGGCCCCCACAACCCTAAATCACAAACACGCCGTCGACGTTTGGTATCGATTATTTTAAATTATTCTCATAGTGACAATTATAATATAATAAAATTATAATTTATAATTATATATTTATATTATAATTATTATCATAACAGTGACAACGGCGACGACGTGGTTCGAGACGACCAATGTGACGCGAACAGGGTCACCATAATTGGAGAGGTGCCGACTACGGTTAAAGACGACAGTCACGACCGACATGAGACGTGAGTTTACGTCATTTTCTCGCTTTATTAGTGTACGCATAACCATCACTGACGTGATTTTCGGTACACAATCGAAATTTGCGATTACACTAAAGGAAAAAGTGGAAATTCACAAGTCGAAAAGTGTATTGATTTAGACCTATCCTGACCATGAACGACTTAAGTCGTTTGCGTTCGTCAACTTCCCGTTTACACAATATTATCTGTTATTAATTACAATATTTTCAAACTGAATTTGATAGCATAAATGATAATATTATGTTACTATAAAATTCAGTTTTAAAATTACGACCAATCATTCCAACAGTCAGCCACACTCATAACAACACGAGTATACGATGTGATCAACAGATCACAAAAATAAAATGTATTTTTATTTTATTTTGTATTTCAACCCTAATAGTTTTACGGTCGTATTAATCGAATTGATACATAATTCTTTGAACGTTAATAAAAACAAAATCATGAAACGCGATTTTGCAATTACCGGACAAAAAACTTTAGATATAATTTTTTTTTTTTAATTTTGGGAAAACTCCGTATATTTCCACCTCCAAATAACGCTCCAGATAATCATTCTCATCACTCGAGTACCTGTGCTGTGATCATCGTTCCGTGACGTGCGCGCATGCTTCGGAAACTGAGCCCACAGGGTGAAGAGAGTATTTTAAATTTAATTCTGTGTGCAACGAAAAGAGCTTACGCACCTACTACTATATAGCTTACAATGGCCCAACGGTTTTAACGGTTAAAATAACTATCCGCAGAATAATCTTATTGTATTAAAATAAAACAAAAACGATCTTATGGGCCACGTGTGTACTTACTTAAATTTATTCATTTTTTCAAGCATATTACGGGCGGATCAGTGGTTAGTAAAAATTACAAAAACCTGTATTTTATCATGACGAACCTTCCCTCCAAATAAATAGTATTAAATATGACTTTTGTGATTAATATTTCAGTATACAATTTAAGAATTTTTGATACACGTCGTCGAAAATACCGATTCCTATCCGTTGTTAAAAAATCTAAACTTTAATTTTTAGAGCCAATGGAGATTTTTTAATTTTTCACATCATTATTTGCATTTGCGTTACCCAAAATACTCCAAAGAAAAAACACCTAAATAAGCCTTTCAAAATATTAAAATCGACTTTAGATATTTTTAACGTCACCTATTATTATCAGGGATATTAATTCTTCCTGGTTTTAAAATTACACTATTTCTTATATTATTATGTTTTTATGAAATTTCAAATTGATAAAAATTTTATATTACTGGTGTAAAAAATTGGTATACAAGTTTTTTTAACGCTATTTTGTTAAACAATAGATGTTATATCACAAATTTATTACTATTACATTAGCTTTACATTAACTTTAGTTAAAAAGAACTGAATAATTGAAATCTCAATAAAAATGCGACGTACCTACTACAACAATTTGGATAGGTATTGAATAAGAAACGTTTATGATAAATATAATTCAAGTAAATGTTTCTATTTTAAGCAGGTTTTCTAATTGTTTGGACAAGTTCGATCAGTAATTGTACCCTTTGGCACTGACCAAAAATAATATTAGTTTTTAATATACAATTTAAAAATCCCTCATTGAAACCTTCGAAATAAAATATATTAACTGGTCCGAATAAATATTCAGGTGTATAGACTTCCATCCCTTTCACTTGTGTGAATGTGCTTAATATGCCATAAATAATATTATTGTCCGAATTTCAAAATTATATTTGTTAAAACGTTTCTGTAAGTAATGCTAAGTTTTTCTTCTCGTGATGTTTCTGAATGACAGATATTTTGATATCCTGTTTAATATTTTTAGAAGTATGGGCGCTCTGTATTACGATGTATCTACAGACGAAAACTATTCAATGAACAGCATTTCGTGGAAGTGCTGTTTGCCTCTCATATTCGTAGTTCTCGTATGGATTGTGGGTCCGTTGCTCTGCTTAATAACATGTGCTACAGACAAAAATAACGAACTGGATGAGATAATTTTGAAGAATAGTCGCTGCTATTGTGCGGCAAAATACACAAATCGATAATTCATTGCACTTTAATATTTTGTTTGTTTGATTTTCTATTACACATTTATAATAAACATATTTTTCGTACTTATTTTCACGCATTTTTAATTAATCCATAGCTGATGATAGACGTTTCTATGATTGTATCCTGTCCTGTGTTTCATTATTGCAGTAAAATGTTGTAATTTCCCAAATGATAAATTTTAGATTTTAGACAAAGCGAAGAAGTTAAAAATTATGTTCATTTTATCTTTTTTTTTTTTTATGCGTACACGTTTCCGTTTTTGTACGGTTTTGTTAGATATGATATATTCAAATTCATACTTATTCTAATCGATCTTAAAAATATGAATTTAATAAATTCATCATTTTATTAACCTAACTAATAAATTGTTAACTGTTTAACAAGATGTATAAAAGTATAATATTATTATTTATATCAATTAATACAGCTCACTACACAGGATTATTGTGAACTTTCAACAAATTTAGTAAAACTTTAAAATGAGTCTTACCCTAGTCATAAATCATAATAAAAAAAAATCACGAAGTTGAAAACTTAAAATGTTCATTAACCATAAACATCGTGTAGGAAAAATACAGTGTTGATAACATCAAGAAAAATTATCCACTATTGGATCAAATAAAGAACATTTGAAAATATCTCGATTTTGAAAGTTTTTTTCCGACGAAATTGTGTGTATTGATTATATTAAAAACTTTTGTTTATTTATGTAAACAAAATATAATATTTACCACATTTAAGTCTATATTTATATTCCAAGAATCATAAATATCGGTTGAAAAAATTATATTTTATAAGTATTTAAAGTAAACATTTTGACGATACTGGTTATTTTTTACGTAAAATAACTATTTCATCATAATATATTTGTTTTTGGGCTTATTTTTTTCTTGATCAAATTCACGTTACCGGAGTATTACTTCCAGGAAATCTCGAAATAACACTTCTACCCCTGCCCTGCTATACTCTTTCTTTGCTTCTATCCTTCCTTTGCTTCCCCTCCGAGCACCAATAGCACTTCGGATTATCATGAAAACCATAGTTAACGAAACTTGGAATCGACGAAATCATTATGTTTTTTTGTTTCACATCAATAATAAAAGCATTAATATTATTTAACGATAGTATTTGACATTTAAATTTGGTCTCTCCCGATTATATTTCTGCTGTAGATAGCCTTGAACGTAGTACCAATTACCAAATCAGATAAAAACAGGGATACTAGTCGTGCTCTTGATCACAGATATCTTCAGTCTGATTATTTTTTTTTTTTTTGTAATTTTTTTAATTATTGTGACGATTCTTTAAAAATTGACAACTCTAGATCTAAGTATACGCATCATCAAATACGTTATTTAATATTTATAAACGTTATGTGTTGTATTTTGTTTACAATTTATTGTAATGCAGTTCCGTAAATTTTTACTTTTGAAAAAATGACTCATGCATATAATCTCGTTTATTATTATGTATATTAAAATTACTAATACATTTTTTTTCGAAATTTCCTATTATTTTAATTATTTCCTTCCACTGCTTTGTTATCGTGTTCAATTATTGTACGTCCTGTACTTCCGTCATAATTAATAACAATCTAAAATTGTATTATTATAAACAATTAACGTAGAAAACACAAAAATATTGTTCACTAAAATGTCGTATAAAATTCATTCAAGAATATGTCATCTAATAGATTGTTTGAGAATTGGTGTTATCTAAGGATGACCTAAGACATAATATGAACTATTATTAACACAAAACTACGGTTAACGATTGTTTTCACATTATTTGTTACACATAGTAAAAATCAACAAATTAATATTTCGGTCAGTTTTACAGAAAACTTATCATGTCATCGTTCGGGTTTTGTGTCACGGTTTTGCGGATCTCGTTATTATATTTATAAACGATCACATCACACTAGGTTCATGACGTTTACGTTGAAAATGAACTAGTTACATTTTGAATTTTATTATTTATACTTAAGCGCTATTGTCGAATCAACGAAAATGATTGACTAAATATTATTATGTTCGCAGGCTTGTAAAGTATTCGAAAAAAAACTATTTTAATACCTCTTTTTGTAATTGAATACTATTCTAAATACTTTTAAAAAAAATTTTTCAAATACATTTTTTCAGTATTTTTATTTTATATTTTAATACTTCTTTGGGAAAAAAAATAATTTGTGTTTATAAATAATATAAATTATAAACACAAAGACTGATAAATTTTATAAACAGTTAAATGCAACCAAATCTATAATTAGTACAATTATTATGTAAAATACAATAAAGAGTATTGATAATTAATGTATGATTAAAATAATAATTTTATTTTAAATCTAAAAATAATTGAAAAAATGAAAAATATAATATTCTCAGACGTATTCGAATAATTTTCCAAGTGTTATTCAAAAAGCTATTTTGAATATATTTTTGAAAAGTTAACGAATACGTATTTTGAATAACTTTTCATTCGAATTGGTATTCTGAATACAAAATAAAAGTATATTCTTTAGAAAACTGTAATATGTTCGATTCAAAATCTAATGAAGTAATCTTGAAATGTTGTTTAACACATCACTAAATGAAAAATACAATTTGATGACAAGACATATTTTATGATTTTAAAAATTGTTTTAGTTTTATAGTCTTATTTATTTATTTTATTGGTATGACAATATTTATTATTATACCCAATTAATTATACGTTAACCTTACGTTTGAACCTTGGGTATTCGTCTTTCCACAAGTAAAACTTGGTGGGTGTGTTGAATTTTAAAGAAACGAGAAATAATTTCTTTAATAAAACGATTCTGAGTGGAAGTTCAGTTTATTCAAGACAATTTTCCTTAAAAATTATAATATTTATTATAATTATGAAAGAAAAATATTTTTTTTACTAAACCAGTTTTATATCGCAATATTAACTTAAAACAGAAAAAAGCAATTTTGATGAGGAAAAAAAGGTTAGAGAAAAAATTTCAAAAATGTTTTTTCTACATTTTCGTTCACCATAATATTTTCCAAATTATTGTCTATCAGTATTTAAATTTTTATAAAGTTTGGATTAAAATTAAAAAATAATAATAATTTAAACCGTTTTTATCAATATTTGAGTACATTTTATCAAATTTTAAAGTACTATTGAGAATTTCTAAAAATGAACTCCTAATAACACCTAAATAAGCAATACATTGATTCAAAAAGTTGCTTGCCAAAACTTTTTGGCAAGTTCATTCAGTAAAAAAATGTGTACAGAGTATTGCAGAGTATCGAATTAAGAATTGAATGTTTTAAGAGGTTTTAATTGAAATAAAATATTGTTGAACGTATTTATACACCAGTTTCATACGAATTCCAGCTTTCCTTCAACCGGTTATAAAAACCAAAGTCATTGACTTACGATTTTCGAAATTTTTTCAGTTTAATCATATACGTCATATGCGTAAAAGCGATATTAAATATCGGTAAATATCGTTCGAAAACGGAAACCGAAACCAAAATCGAAAACGGAAAAACTGTACACTAGTATTACTAGTTTTAAATTTTAATTACTCTTATGTTAATATTTAATAATTTAATCCAGAGATTTCAGTGTACGCTGAAAATATTTCTGAGTTCAATAGTTTCGTTTGGAAATTCGGAGTACTCGACAATTTTCGAATACTCGACTCAATGCGAAAATGATTAATGCTCGACTAGACAAAAAATAAATAAATAAATAAAAACAATATTCGCCCGACTTGAATATTACAGTTCGTGATAACTAGGTAAGCAATAACGAAAAAAAAAAAAAAAAAAACGAAAATCATCATGTTTTGCGTTCGAAATATAAATGATATTATTATGTTTTCAAACGTTGCTGAGCGGGGCGCTTGTTTCCGGAGACACGTGGCGGTCGAGAGAAATGGAGGAGAGGGGACGGACGGCGGTATCGTTATGCGCCCGTGACATTAATATTATTAATATCATCATAAATTATTATTAATTATGATTATTGTTATCGATTCTCCAGGCAACGACGGCGGCGGCGGCGGCGGTGGTGGTGGCCGTTGAAACAGTTCAGACGATCTATCGATCAAAACGATTGATCGCGCGTCACAAACTGCGCTCTACAACTCCTACAAATCGATCGACGGGTCTCGATCGACGCAAATCGGTGACACACGAGACGACTGACCGACGCAAACGCGGAGACCGTCGCGGAAGTCCCCCGGAGCAGATCTTCGGTTAGGTCATTGTCTATGCGTGGTCGCGCGCACGGAGCACACCACTCGCAGGACAGTAGACATCCCGGCGCGGACGCATCTCCGACTTTTTTCACCGGACCGACGCCTCACACGGTGTTCAGGTAATTTCGTTTTATTTGCATATTATATTTTATTTACACCATAATAATATCATCGTCATCAGCCGTCCGTCAGGCTCGCGACGGTAACGTGTTTTAAATAACAGAATTCGTACCGTAAGCACATAGCACCCGGGTGTTGGACACGACCCAATTTAAAAATGCATCGAAGACGCGTTACACCAAAAACACACCAAAAACAAATGCTATTCGAATCATTGTTAGAATTATACTATTGAATCCTATTGATTTACTTTTAGAAGATTCAGAAGCTAGTGTTTTTACCGGTGGTGTATATTATTATTATTATTTTTTTTTTTTTTTTATGTGTACACGTTTTCGTGTATAGAAATATTTGCCATATTTGTTTTCTCAAAATCTGGAAAAAACTTTCAAAAATCGGAAACTGTCTTTTTTTAATCCAAACCTTTTGAAAATCTAAATATAGTTAGACAATAACATGAAAAATATTTTGACAAGAGAAAATGTTGAAAATGTGAAAAAAATCTTTGTGTATTTTTTTCTAACTTTTTTTTTTCTTATCAACTTTTTTTTTTTTTTTCTCAAATAATAGTGAAATATAAAACTGGCTGAGTAAAAAAATTATGTGTGTGTGTATATATATATATATATTTTTTTTTTTGTTAAAATAACAATAGTTTAACGATCAGGCGAAGCCTTCAACTAGACTTATATGAATTTCACACCGCGTCCTATTGACAATCCCAACGGGTCAAAGAAAATGTGTTTACACGTATTACTATTTTTTCGTATTGAACATGGTCAAAAAATATGCTAGATCACGTTAATAATATAGACGTAATATAAATCTATAATAACATATCGTCAAAAATTCGTCATTTCCGAAAGGAACAGGAAAATATAAACAAAACAATAACACCGATTATTCACTCATTCGCATGAATTACAACGGAATTCGCATATCGCACTTCTGACTTCATCCCTCACGTGGGGACTGTCAGTATTGGTGACAAGAATAACAACTTTCAACACGTAATATTATTATAATCAGGGTTTGGGACTTACAGCAGTTACATATCTTTTTGAGGGTAGGTAAAGAAAAAATACTAGACAAATAAATTACTTTTTTGGAAAAATTTATAATATTATTATATTAAATATATATATACATACATAACTATTATTATGCAAATTTGATCTTTTACATGAATAGTGAATTGCACATAGAGTATTCTGTTACTGAATAACAATTTGTTATACATATTGACAATAATTACAATTATTGCCTATTAACTCCGCCCACAATCGTTTTATTTGAGAAATTATTTATCGTTTCTTTAAAATGTAATACACCCGCCAATAGTATACCACCCTAGGAGCGAAGAACACATTAAGGTACGAAGTATGTCCTTTTCTTTTCGTGTTTACTTAGTTCACGGCTCTGGTTTCCGTGATTTTAAATTTATATTTTTAAATAATTGGTTTTTACATTTTTAGTGCATAGTTTTAAGTTTTTATTACCATAAGTCTCGAAGCCTGATTGTGATTTAACGTGGACGTTAATAAATGTTTTAAAGGCGAAACGACCAACATAATACTATTTGACGTAAGCATAAAAATTTGTGTATAAATCAACTTCTTCCATGCTCTATTCCCCGCCTTAAGTTAAAACTCCGTTAAATTTAAGGACAAAATATTCTACACTTTATAATCGTAATTAGAAATGATACTGTTCTTTGACATTCAATTAATACCAATAATTAACCCAATAATTATTTTAACGTAGAATTTAAATGAGTTTCAAAACTACTTTAAGTTTTAAATTTTCAAACGTTAATATTAAACGTGTCATTATTAAAATGTAGATTACTTACGATTTATCGTAAATATTATAAATAATTATAAAAGTATACTCATAAAACCGATAATGACTGATAAAAATAATAGACCTACGCGAGTGTAATTAATATCTGCTAATGTAAGTAAAAGACGCTTGTTCCGCTATCACTTATAACATTTAACTATTATTACAGTGAAACTTCCATCATGATGTAACGTAATTTCATTCGCAAAAAAAAAAAAAAAATCTTAATATAAAGTAATTCGTTAAATAAAATTAAATTTAAAAAATAAATATGTAATAAAATATTAAATTAATTGAATATACCAGTAATAATAATATGTACTTATATAATATTGTATTTAAAAATGCATCATATGTCACATATTAGGTATGTTTTATTTTAAATTATTTAATTTATTTTTTTTAATCTTAATTTAAAAGAAATAATCAGTAAAATTCGTTTGCTCATTATTTTTCATAAACTTTTGTTTTTTGTATAAAAAGTTTGTCACGTCAAAAAACCATATCTTTCAACAGTATCTTTTTTTTAATACTTATATGGGTTTAATACTAATGTAGAAGTACAACAAATTTATCAAAAACCCAGTATTAACGCATACCTAATGAGTAAACGAATTGAGTGGGCGGGCCACGTATGGAGGTCAAATGGAATTCTAAAGAAAGCTCTGGAAGGAA
>JAIPRM010015509.1:0-10100 GCA_025469315.1 Stegophylla sp. TES_Ste_2020 | reverse complement strand
TTTTTTTCTTATATTATTAACTTCCTTAGTTCAGAATCGTTTTACTGAAGAAATGATTTATCGTTTCTTTAAAATTTAATACGCCCGTCAAGAGAATACCACCCGTCGTGCGAAGTACACCCATCGTACAATGTATGTTCGGCTTTTTTAGGTTTAAGACACAAGATTTAAAAGGATAATTTTGAATTTTTAATGAAATTTTTTTTTGAAATTTTAACAAATGTATGTATTTATACATTTTAATGTTATTTAAATGCAACAGTTCAAATGCATTTTTAAGGCATGTTTAGTGTAGTATTTTAAGGAGTTATATAAACTCTGTACGAATATTTTTTGGCCGCATCTATAGTAGGAAGAATTTTGGAATTATCCAAACTTCCTAATTATGCACTTGCTTTTTTCTGGACGCTACATTTTTTTTGAAAAACATATCTATGTTTATTTGATGACCTTATATTTACTGGTATATTGCATAATTCCAGTAAGTACCCTTGTCCAACACGTTTAATACCTTCATGCAAAGAATTAAATTATCATATTGAATCGTAGATTTTCATGTGCTTTTGAACAGTTTTTAAATGTTTTAGTTTTCCTTGATGAAATATAGAAGATGTTTTGTCATATTCACCAATTGCATGAATAAACATAAGATGAGGAATTTCATTTTTAAATTTGTCGTGTAGATTTTGTATAGAGTATAATGATTTTTTGTCCATTTTTCCTCTACCCGATTTTCGAAATATTATTTTACTTCTTTTAAAGCTTATTGTCAACAAAAATATAATCAAATCTAAATCCTTTCATACAACCACAACTTTTGTATTATTATTATTATTATTATTATTGTATAGCTGTGTTGATAATCAGTAAATCAACGTCATCTTCGGCTAGGTCAACAAAAATATACCCGAAGTAAATAACTTTGCTGTTAACATTATTATAAGTCTTATCTTATTACCATTGTTTGCTAAAAAAATTTTCTTGGAAAGTCATTACATCCGTTGACTCTTCAAAACATATGTTTGTACTCGTACATAATTTTTTGTCTCTGCCTCTCAGAATTTTCAGTGTTAAGGTCACTATTTATTAATCTTAAATTCAAGATATATAAATAGAAGAGTTGGATAGTTACAAGGCCAGGCCGTGATGAAAAGTGGATAAAGAGGAAGGAAAATTATATATTTTTATTATAATAAAACTATTGCGTGTTATATCTATTTAAACAAAATTTTAATTTTAAATTCAAAGAAAAGTTCAAGATTCATAAAAATTTGTGATATATAATACTATAAGATATAATTGATATATTGTATACCAACCTAATTTATATTTTATAATGATATTATAGGTACTTGTTAATTATTAATAACAATCTTAATAAGTCGCATTAGAATATTTGATAATCTTGTTGTTGTACAGTGGTCTCAAACAAGCGGCACGCGGTCCACATGAAGCCCGCATTAAAAATCTATTTTGTACAAATATGTACAAAAAAGTTGCAAAAATATTAATATATTTTGTTTACATTAAAGCATCATATAATAATCATTATCAAACGTCCATAAAATTTTCATAAATCATTCAGAAATTCCCATCATAATATTTGAAATGGGTAAATCTAATATACAAATATAAAATATACCATATGTATTTCTGTATAGAACAGTGTTTCCCAAAGTGGGCGATATCGCCCCCTTGGGGGTGTTAGAATCACCCAAGGGAGGCATTGAGGTTACAAGCTCGATTGAGGGGCATTATAAAAGTCGGCAGTGCAGAGGCGTAGCCAAGGGGGAGGCTAAGGGGGCTATAGCCCTCCCCATTGACCTTGATTTAAGCTATTTATACCATATTGTTCACACTTAGGTTGTTAGTAAGTTGCAATAAAAAAAAAAAAAACGTTTTAAATAGAAAATTATACAAGTTTTTCATAAAATTTAATTTTACTAATTTGTAGATTTTCGTATTTTATTTATAACAGACAACTAAAATACATTGAAGAAAGACAGTCTGTAAGTCACATTCAGTTATTTCGTAGTTTAAATTTTTTGTTCAGTAGTTTTTCACAAAACCATAAAGATGATTCTATACCTATTTATTTCTCCAAAATAGAAATTTTATACTGAATAAGAAATTAATAATAATAAAACTTGTATAAATACTCAGTGTGAATAATAATAGAAACAAAAATGTTGAATTAAAAAAAAAAAAATTCACAGAGAAGACTTCAGCATAATGTACTTAACTTCAATGTCATCAACAACAGAAAAATGCAGTGATGAAAATAATATCTGAAATAGTATTTCCTTCTTATAGATTAAGAAATAAATTTTATTTTATTACATGTTGAATATGGAATCTTAGCCCTCCCCATACAAAATTTCTGGCTACGCCACTGCGGCAGTGACTGTTTCAATGAGAATATTTTTCATTCTGCAGTCACATAGTCGTAATGTACGAATTATTAAATATATGGGTAATATTTAATTTGTCATTACATACTTATAAATAGGTGTTATACTTAATAATAAATACATATTTTATATGATTTATTACTTTTTATTTGACCGGAATTGATGCTGATAGCTTTATTTGACTTTAAAAATATATGGACGAAAAAAAGGTACCTAATTTAAAAAAAATGTAATTCAAGGGGGGTGGTTAGAGATTTTAAACATTAAAAGTGGCGTTGCGTAAAAAAAAGTTTGGGAAACACTGGTATTGAACGTAGGTTGCAATGTTACACTTTGACTGTACCCACTAACCAGTGTTGTTTTATACTCGCTATTCAGTGCAATTTCGAATTAGTGTATAAAAGTGATTTGTTGGTTAAAATGTATATTTAACCGATAATTTTTAAATAACAATAAGTTATACAAACAACTACTTTGTTTATATTTTAGATTCTTAACGATGTAAAGAAGCTGTAGTGTTTTTTCAATGATATTTTTTTCTTCTTTTTTTCTGTAAACACTTTTTCGTATGAAAATACTTGTCCTAAAGTTTAAAAGTTTAATGAAACGATAAATCATTTCTTCAATAATACGACTATGAACGAAAGAAGTTAATAACATAAAGAACAATAACAGTCGTCATTTTCAACACACCCACCAAGAATATCTGACTCAAGAAGCGAAACACTTTATTTTACTTTAGTATTTAAATTTCCTTTGCCTTACTTTATTTTTTGTATCTCATAAACAAAAAAAGGGCAAAAAAATTTTATGAAACAAAGTGTTGGAAAAAAATTTGCAAATTTTTTTTTCGCATTTTCAAAAATATTTTGCTCAAAATATTTCTTGTATTATGTCTATCTATGTTTAAATTTTTATAGAGTTTGGATTACAAAAAAATGTTTCCAAATGTTTTTTGTCAAACTTTGAGTAGTTTTACCCCCCAAAAATTGAGAAATTCAAAAATTCAAAAAATGATCTCTCTAAAGTAGACTATATACAATCCAAAGGAAATTCGGATTTCAAAAAGTTGCTGGTTGAGGCTTTTGGACAAGTACTTCCATACGAAAAAGTGTTTACAGAAAAAAAAAAAACATTTAAAAGAAACAGGACATACTTCACACCACTGATATTCTTCACTTCTCGGGTAGTCGGGTTAGATACTCTTGGTGGGCGAGTAGAATTTTAAAGAAACGATAAATCTTTCCTTCAATAAAACGATTCTGGAAGAAGGAATTTAATAATATAAAGAACAATATTGAAAAAAATAAAATTGGTTTTAGGTTTATGATTAATAAATATAATATTGGTTATTTTATTTTCAAAGATTAGTCACAATGACTGTCAGAGAAAAGTTGGTTGTTATCAGTTGTCGGAGAACGTCCCTCCGCACAGAACTTGCATCTGATTTCGGTGCTTGCATAGGCATTATTTTTCAAATATTATGTTATCACTTATCACATTTTTTATTATTATCTTATCTTCATTTGAGTACTTTTCGATATTACGATATTAACCATTGAGATTTTAGAATACTTTGTGATGTTAATATTGCTTTTTTAAGTTTTTGTGTTCATAAAACTATTTTAATCAATAATAAGTAAATTGTTTCAAGGTATCTATATTACATAATTATTTTATGATGGTTTGTGTTTATGAATGTAAAAATTATCAGCTATTTCGGACAGAGAAATCAATGTTGATGGTCCTAAATAGAGACAAATTGGAACGAATTATAAGAATATATCCACATCATTTAATGTTTCACAAAAACGCTCCAAGATAATGTGAAAAAAAATAAAACGGACATCTGAAGCGCTGAAAAGTTGAAGTAAATTTATTAATACTATTAAAACCATATTAATTATAGGCAATTAGGATAAATAAACAGGTGTCATAGTTTAAGATTAATGTTTGTTTACCTACTCCCCAAAAATATGTATACCTATCTCAAAATTCAACATTCTTACCTTAAGACAATTTTACATCAATTTTATAACAATATTGTTAACAAATAAAATATGTTGACTACTACCATAGGAAGTAGAAACCCCTGTTATAAAATACTTAGCACATTTTCTCTTTAAATCTGATTAATTTTCCTTATGGATTACCACATAAGATAGATAATGTAATAAAGTATAATTACCAAAACAACAGACATTTAATTTGTACCTATTTGTCCTACTTTTGTATAACTAAAAATTGTATTGATGATAAACAAAGAAAGTGTTTAGTAATAAAAAGTAAAACACTTAATTGGAACAAAGTTTCGAAATAAGCAACACTTACTCCGTATAGTGTTTACCACTAATATCGCACCACTATAAATAAATCACTTCATTTACATTATTTTATTGTTGAATTCAGGTTTCTATAAAAATATGTTACCAATGAATAGGAAAATGCATTAGTTTAATTAAAAGTTTAAAAGAATTGTAAAATTAAAAAAATATAGATAGCTGATAAACTGATTTAACATAGCAACATTTCGGACAATTGGCCTTTTAGTCAGCAGGAAAAAATTATACAGTACTAACACTTAATATTACTGTTTCTATGATTAGTAAGAAAATTAAGTACTAGTGGTTTTACAACAATGTTTATTTTTTTTATTTGTCTGTAAACAGGTTTTCTACTCAAAATAATATTTGGATCATTACATTTAGAAAAGATTTTCATTAGAAAAATGAGTTTGAATTGTACTATATGGAGATAATTTTTCTAATTGCTCAATTGCTTTTCTTTTTTTGTTAAAAATAAGGAAAAACTACCACAAATTTGAGTAAAAATTATAAAATATGCTGTAAACTAGATTTTCATGAAATAGATTTTAGTAATTTAGTCATAACTCCAAAACTAATACATATTACTAGACACTTGAAGTTTTTACCCATTATCAACAATAGTGTATAGTGTCGTATATTTCAATAAAAATAAATATTCTTAGGAATTATATCAAATAATTTCTGTATTTATTAATTGCCCTTTTGATATGACTCATATGGCCGGGGTGGCCATATGAGATATATAAAATAGCATTATATATATATATATATATATATATATATATAATGTCTGGGTGACATCTATCTTACGCCGAAATGGTTTCCGCGCCAAAATGGCAACGCCAAAATGTCCAGATCCGACAATAATATGAAAAATATTTTGACGCAAGAAAATTTTGAAAATGTGAAAAAAAATTAGGAAATTTTTTTTCCTTTTCTTTATATATTGGATAAAAAGGAAAAAAATTGGAAAAAAAAAGTAATTGAAGTAAATATGTAAATAAAGTCAAGTAAAGTATAGATTTCTTTTGTTATTATTTCATAAAATTTATAATTTACTGTTTTAAGGATTATATATTTAATACAAGCTTACTTATAGATATATGTATAAAAAAGTAAAATAAAGGCAAGGAAGTCAGACCTACTTCGCACCACAGATATTCTTTACTCTTGGCGGGTTTATGGAATTTTAAAGGAACGATAAACAATTTTTTCAATAAGACGATTCTAAACGAATAAGTTAATAATATAAAGATCAATAATGGTTGTCATTTTCAACACTTCCCAAGAGTATCTGACCAGAAGAGGGTAAAATATCCGGTCCGGCTTTCTTGCCTTTACTTTACTTTACTTTTTTTTTATCTAATAAATAAAGAAAATTCTAGAAAATTTCTAGAAAAAAAAAAAATAAAAATGGAGAATTGAGAAATTCAAAAAATGACTGCTTTAAAGTACCAACTAGAGGCAAATCCGGTTTCAAAAAGTTGCTGATCGAGACTTTTGGACAAGTAGATTCATACAAAAAACGTTCACAGAAAAAAATAAAAAGTAAACATCATTGTAAAAACACTAGCTACTTCAATTCGTTTTAAAATCTAATACACATATTTTTATATTAAAATCATGTTATGTCAATTTTTAACAATAAGAGATTTTAATTTCTAAACATAGAAGAATAGATTGTTTTCACTAATAATTAAATCAGCATTACTGATGGATTACATCCATGGATTCTGAAATTGTTAAATATATTCAATATAAAATTGATAATAATAGCATTATATATACCTATACATACATACACATATATATTATTACACTGATAAGCTCCTCCAGAATTGTTTTATTGTTTCTTTAAAAGTCAACATATAATCCACCATAAGTGTCTTATTCGAGGTCTTATTGGAGGAACAAAGAATATCCATGGTGCAAGTATTACCCGATTTTTTAGGCTAGATGTTGAATCCTTGATCTTCCTTATACGTTTATTGTAGGTTCATTTGGTTTATTTACATATATATTTTTATTTTTTTATTATTAATAAGTTCTCGAAATTAATCTCAGTACAGTTATTGTACATTTTACATACAAGACATAATTGAAGTATGTTATAGAAATTATAAATACTAATATTATGTCCATTTATAGTTATAACAATGATTCTAATATGGTATCTAAACCATTTATTTACATTACAGCCATTAATTCTGAAGTAATATTGATTAATAAGAAATAAATTATAAATTATTATGCCTAATAAATATTAGAATATTGGTTGATTCTATACTGAAAATATATTTTAGAATTACACCATAAAAAATAAATTTTGCAACCATTTAGAATCAAAACTTTGATATATTATACGTTTTATTTAAACATTTTTTACTAAGCCAGTTTTATGTGCCATTATAAACTGAGAAAAGTAAAAAAAAAATTTAATAAGAAAATGTGTTGGAAAAAAATTTCTAAAAATATTTTTTTTCAGATTTTCAAAATTTTCTTTCTCCAAAATTTTTCTGATTTTATTGTCTATTTACATTTAAATTTTGATAAATTTTAGATTTAAAGAAGATAGTTTTCAAGTATTTCTTGTTAAATTTTGAGAAAAGTATTGAGAATTTCGAAATATATACTCTCAAAAGTACCATTGAATGGCGAATCGAGATTCAAAATGTTGCGGTTCAAAACTTTTGGACAAGTATTTCTATAAAAAAACGTGAATACATAAAAGTAAATACATAAAAGTAAATATTATATTAAAAACACTAGCTTTTTCGCTCCACTCAGAATCTAAAAAGATTCAAATCAGTGTGTATTTTTAATACAATTGACAAACGAATAAATAGGTATATAAAGATTTAATTAATTAGTGAAAATTTAAACTTTTAAATGTTTAAAGACATTCAAACATTTTAAAGTCAAAGTTTATTTATACTAAAAAATTTAGTGTCACGATATATGCAAACTGAGAATCAAAGTACTTATAAGGGAAAATCAACACCATGTAGGTCATAATAGGGATGGAGTGACCATATTTTATACTGTAAAATGTCCTTATGGCTAAGGACATCGCTGGATGTCCAAGCAAATGTTATATAAAGTAAAGCAAAAATAAGCATAGACAATAAAATCAGACATACTTTGTTCTTCTGGTCAGACACTCTTGGAGAGTTTGTTGAAAATGACAACAATTATTGTCTTTAATATTACTTATTTAACCTACTTCGCTCAAAATTGTATCATTGAAGAAATGATTATTATTGTTTCTCTAAAATTCAACACACCCACCAAGAGTATCTGACCCAAGGAGCTAAGAATATCATTGGTGCAAAGTATATCCGGATCTCTTGTCTATACTTTGCTTTACTTATCTTTCTTTACTTTATTTTACTTTTTTAATTACAAGAGTTTCAAAATATGGCAAAATTGATCAATGTCACAAATGATTAAATGGATGTAGTTATTCTGTTATTAAATTGAAAAACTGACATTGTTCTATATAATGAATTGAAGCTTAGAATCATTTTATTTAAAAATAAATTTATCATTTCTATAAAATTAAATACGGTAACCAAAATTGAACCACTTTAGAATTAAAGAATACCCATAGTGCAAATTATGGTCCGCCTTTTTTAATTGTAATTTAATTTTTAATTTTGATTATTTATTTTATAATAACTATATAAATCAACTTGAACCACTTGTAGAAATTATCTACTATTTTTAAATTTAATATTTCTTATTTGTTATTTTATTATTTCAGGGAAAGATTGGCTCAGAGGATTTTTGAAAAGATCTCCAAGTCCTATATGAATAAAGCACCTATAAAACATCTGAAACTGGAGCTGTTGACAGTTTGTGAAGACTGTACTGTATAACATTATAATCTACTTTAATTTAATTAAAATTAATTTTTCTGGTTATTGTTTCTTTCAGAAACTATGCAACCCAAAATAAGTAAATTTTTTTTATGTTCTTAATATTTTTTGTTTTGAAAACCAGTATCATGTAATATATTATAAATAAATAATTATTATAAAGCTGATTAAAGTAATATTCTAGCATAGTTACATGTGTGGATCCAAGGGAGAAGTGATTGCCCCCTCCAGAAATTTAAAAATGTATAATTGTGATATGTATTTAATATATTTTTGTGTAACCCCCCTCCCCCCAAATGTAAGTCCTAGATCTGCCTCTGCATTGTTAGATATGGCATTGCCTCACAATAACTTATAAATTTAAATTTTCAAAAAATATACAAAATATTTTATTGTACAAAGAAAAGGAAACTACAATAATTTGTATTCCAAGAGATGAAGATTTTAAAATCAAATTAATTATCCCTAATTATTATTATGTATGTACTATTTGTTTCGTATGAACTAATTTGAAATGTTATATTCTTTTAAAAATCTGAAAATGTGTTTGTAATATTTTTTAAAAATAAGCTATTATAAATATATTTTCCAAAAACAAAATTGTAGGCATATGTAAATTGTAGACATTTATTTCTCTCATAATTTAAATCATATATATATTCAATAAAAACATATATTTATATTAAAAAAGCCTACTTTGCTTATTATAACTCGTGAAATATAAATTAATATAATATTATATATTTTATTTCGTTCAGTAAAGTAAATGTTAATCAGAGACGTATCCCACATTGATTGTACAGTACAAAAAATTATATTTTGAAGCACCTATTATGAATACAATGAAAGAAAATTTAGTTATGTTAAGTATCCATCAAGATGAACTTTCAGCTCATGAAAAAGTTAGTTAAGAACTAATTAAAAATTAAAAGGCGTGAAATTTTAAATTGTACAAATGTATGTACTTACTATATTAATTAATTTAAAATTGTATATTAAGTTACTAATGTATTACTAATTAAACTTTTTTCAATTAAAATATGTTTAAAATTAATAATAATGTCATATGTTATTAATTTGTTTTGGGGTTTACTTTTTAAATAATGTTGAATTCCCTCCTTGATATATTTTTGATTATCCACTTGATGTTAATCATCATTTTAGAAAATTTTGGAAATTTTCACATCACATTTATCCACAGATATGAAATTATTTGCCTAATTATTTGCTGTACAAATATTAAGGAATTAATAATTGTCATAAAATGTGTGTATAAAATATTCAGTAAATAATAAACATGCATATTATAATGACATATACAGTGGAACCTCGATAAGTCGAACCTCAATAAGTCGAAAACCTTGATAAGTCAAAAAAAATTCTATTCCCTTGCGAAAACCTCGATTACTCGAAAGAAAAACTATAGATAACTCGAATATTCTGAGTTGAATGTAGATGGATAATGACGGATAATTTGTATAAAC
>JAIPRM010015508.1:0-10100 GCA_025469315.1 Stegophylla sp. TES_Ste_2020 | reverse complement strand
AAAACTTATAAGTCCAAGTTATTACCCGATAAACATTCTACTACGGAAGACCACTGTTATAAATCCATATAATTTAAAAATATTCCTTGGATGATATTTGTTTCTTTCTGCCATTCAAATCAATTTCAATCCAAATTTATCACAAGAGAATGGTTAACATTTTGTGACAATTCTCTATTTTTTCTTTTTTAATGCTTAATAAAATATCCAATAAATCAATTTGTTATACAATTATTCCAAATACATATAGATGTCACAATTATTAAGATATCAAAACCATTTAAATTACATGTTTTGATCTAATATAGAAAAACCTTTTTCAGTAAACCAGTGATAAAAATCAATAAAACGATGTGATTACCAATGGATGACAAATATTTATTTCACTGATTTAATTCTTTATATTTTTCATTTTAACTAACTATCACACTTTTAATAATCATTAAAAAATAAATTATATTAACTTATATAATTATAATAAATAATAGTATAACTTCAAAAACATATTTAGTACTTAATTTTATCATTATTTTTTATTAAAATACAAGTATATTGGTGTGAATATATATCTCTTGGCGTATCAAATATTTCTTATTAGTTTTCAATAAATTATGTGTTTTAATGTTATAATTTAATTTAAGAATATTTTCAATTCTTACATGAAATTCTATTAATGTTAATAACTTTATGTTTGCTTTAGGTAAATATACCAGAGGTTTTTTTCAAAAAGGTGTTGGTAGGAACTGAGAAATGTTATTGAAGATTTTATGGTATATTTGTATAAAACATCAATGGCTACAAATAGCAAATGAAACAATCTTCATCTTTCTTGGATTATATAGAAAATCTCTGAAAGAAAAATGGTTTGTTAAATTAAATTATTACTCTAATTTTATGTCACATTACTTATTGTTTTTCAAAGACTTTTTTCCTAAATATTATGTTCATTGTGATGATTAATAATCATATTATTATAAACTAGTGATTGGTAAATTTGAGTGAGGATTTTAATTATTATTATATTAAATGATTTGATGGGACGCCATGATTATAAATAAATTTTTATATATTCTGTTTTCATTACACATAATTGTCTTTTTAATTATTTTTTAAAAATAAACATAGTTCCATGTTATGTTCTAAAATAATAATCCAATGCAAGAAATCTCTGATTTAAATTAAATTATGTTTTCATTTTCCATGGATAAAAAATTTCTATATCCCTGTTATAAATTCTTACACTTTTCATTTTATTTACTGCTAACACATATAATATTCATTAATAATCTTAAGAATTATCTTTTTTAAATTTAAAAAATACTTATGTTATTTTAAAATTACATTTTGTAGTTAATTATATTTATTTATTATTTTAATAAAAGTTTAATTCAAATGTTTTGAATTTTTTTCTCATACCATATCATATTTTTTTTTTTTAAATTGCAAAACACTTCTGATGTAAATCAATATATTTTAAAAGTATTCCTTGTATGATACATGTTTCGCTCCTACTTTAATATTATTCATTTTATCTCGATTTCTCTTCTTTTCTTTTATTTAATTTAGGAAATGGTATGGTGACTCTGTATCGTCATTCAACCCAATTAATGAAGGAAATCACAAAGGTAGCGACCTTTCATAAGATTTATTTAATATTTACACAGCTGACATCCCTACGACCCCTAACACTGTTATGGCCAAATATGTTGACGATACAGCAATTCATTCACCTGGAAATGAACCTGCACAAACTGTCCCTTTTGTGCAAACACATTTAGACCTAATAGATAAATGGTCATCCAACTGGAAAATCAAGGTTAACCCTGACAAATCAATTAATGTTCTATTCACTCAAAAAAAATCGATACCTCTTCCCATCCACTCCCATGAAATATTAATCCCCATATCCTCAAAAGTAAAATACTTCGGTATATTACTTGACAAAAGATTGAACTGGGTTCCTCATATCAAATCAAAAAGAAAAATCCTGACTTCACTTACTTCATCAAATTCTAAAATCCAAACTTCCTTTGCACACAAAAATAATAATCTACAAATACTTTTTAAGGCCAATCTGGGCTTATGCAATCCACATCTGGGGTTGCGCCAAAACTTCTCAATTACGTACTCTCCGGGTCTTCCAATCCATCACTCTCGTAATATTTCTTCTGCAACATGCTGTGTATCAAATTCTAAACTTCAATATGACTTCAAAATAGATACACTAAGTCATTTGGCCACAAAATATTATAAAATATTTTTATTCGAAATTACAATCACATTTTAACCCTTTGGTCAAAAAACATGCTTCCAACACACTTCTTCATAACACCCTACGCCATCTAAAAAGAAAATGATGTGGTTTACAAAAATGCTGTTACATATCAGAACATTCAACATAACTAATTTTAATTTAATTAATAATAATTAAGAAAAAAAAAAAATGGCACTTTGCACTAACTAGAAACAAATAAAAAGTTTTTTCTGGTCACAGATTGCAGAAACATTGAATTGATTATGTATTGCTTGATATCTGATGGTATTGCTAGAATTGTACAGTAGTCAATGACAAATTAAAAAAAATTTTCAACTAGTTACTGTGCAGACCAATGAATAAATATGGACAATATTGTAAAAATTGGTTGGTTTATCCAGTAAAAATGCCCAATATAACACTATAATTAAGTAAGAGACATGTTATTAAGTTTTTTATTTTATTAAATTACTATAATGTGAGCCTTACATTGGTTATGTTATTATTAATTAGTAATATTATTAATTCTAAGTATTATGTTATTACTTTGCTCCACCTAGAAACTATTATAAAGTTTTTTCTGTTCATAGATTACAGACACAATGAATTGACAATGTATTGCTTGATATCTGATGGTATTGCTAGATTTGCATAGTAGCAAATGGTAATTTAAAAAAAAATTTTCAACTGGTTACTGTGGAGACCAATGAAAAATTATAAACAATATTGTGAAAATTTATTGGTTTATTCAGTAAAAGTGCCCATTAAAATACTTTATTTAATTAATTGACATGTTATAAAGTATTTTTTTTTATTAATTTACTATAACGTGAGTCTTACATTAGTTATGTTATTATTAGTTATTAGTACTATGTTAATACTTTGCACCACCTGGAGGCTAGTATAAAGATTTTTTCCTTTCTCAGATTGCAGACACAATGAATTGATAATGTATTACTTGATACCTAATGGTATTGCTAGAATTGTGTAGTAGTAAATGACAAATTAAAAAAAATTTTCAACTAGTTACTGTGCAGACCAATGAATAAATATAAACAATATTGTGAAAATTTATTGGATTATTCATCAAAAGTGCCCATTAAAATACTTTATTTAACTAAGAGACATGTGATTAAGTATTTTTTTTTATTAATTTACTATAATGTGAGTCTAACATTAGTTATGTTATTATTAGTTATTAGTACTATGTTATTACTTTGCACCACCTGGAGGCTAGTATAAAGTTTTTTTTGTTCTCAAATTGCAGACACAATAAATTGATAATGTATTACTTGATACCTAATGGTATTGCTAGAATTGTGTAGTAGTAAATGACAAATTAAAAAAAATTTTCAACTAGTTACTGTGCTGACCAATGAATAAATATAAACAATATTGTGAAAATTTATTGGATTATTCATCAAAAGTGCCCATTAAAATACTTTATTTAACTAAGAGACATGTCATTAAGTATTTCATTTTTTAACCTACTATAATGTGAGCCTTACATTAGTTATGTAATTATTAGTTATTAGTATTATGTTATTACTTTGCACCATATAGAAACTAATATATAGTTTTTTCTGTTCATAGATTACAGACACAATGAATTTTTAATGTATTGTATGATATCTGATGGTTTTGCTCGAATTATACAGTAGCATATGGCAAATTAAAAAAAAAATTTCAACTGGTTACTGTGCAAACCAATGAAAAAATATAAACAACATTGTGAAAATTTATTGGTTAATTCAGTAAAAGTGCCCATTAAAATACTTTATTTAATTAATTGACTTATTATTAAGTATTTTTTTTTATTAGTTTACTATAATGTGAGTCATACATTAGTTATGTTATTATTAGTTATTAGTACTATGTTAATACTTTGCACCACCTGGAGGCTAGTCTAAAGTTTATTTCTGTTCTCAAATTGCATACACAATGAATTGATAATGTATTACTTGATACCTAATGGTATTGCTAGAATTGTATAGTAGTAAATGACAAATTAAAAAAAATTTTCAACTAGTTACTGTGCAGACCAATGAAAAAATATAAACAATATTGTGAAAATTTATTGGTTTGTTCAGTAAAAGTGCTCATTAAAATACTTTATCTAATTAAGAGATATGTTATTAAGTATTTTTTTTTATTAATTTACTATAATGTGAGTCTAACATTAGTTATGTTATTATTAGTTATTAGTACTATGTTATTACTTTGCACCACCTGGAGGCTAGTATAAAGTTTTTTTTGTTCTCAAATTGCAGACACAATAAATTGATAATGTATTACTTGATACCTAATGGTATTGCTAGAATTGTACAGTAGTAAATGACAAATTAAAAAAAATTTTCAACTAGTTTCTGTGTAGACCAATGAATAAATATGGACTTTATGTATAATATGTAGAACTTTATTGGTTTATTCAATTAAAATACAAATTAAAACACTTTATTTAAGTAAAAGATATGTTATTAAGTATTTTTTTTTATTTACTTACTATAATTTGAGCCTTACATAAATTATGTTATTATAAGTTATAAGTATTATGTTAAGACTTTGCATTATCTACAAACTAATATAAACTTTTTTCTGTTCTCAGATTGCAGACACAATGAATTTACCATGTATTTCTTGATTTCTGATGGTATTGTTAGAATTTTTCAGAAGTGAAGGACAAATAAAAAAAATTTTCAACTAGTTAAAGTGTATACCAATGAAAACTTATGGATAACATTGAAAATATTTATTGCTTTATTCAGTAAAAATGCCCATTAAAACACTATATTTAAGTAAGAGTCATGTTATTAAGTTTTTTATTTTATACACTTATCATAATGGGAGCCTTTCATTAGTTATGTAATTATTAGTTATTAGTATTATGTTATTACTTTGCAGCATATAGAAACTAATATATAGTTTTTTCTGTTCATAGATTACATACACAGTGAATTGACAATGTATTTTTTGATATCTGATGGTATTGTTAGAATTGTTCAGTAGGAAATGTCAAATTAAAATAATTTTCAACTAGTTCAAGTGCATACCAATTAAAATATATGGACAACATTGAAAATATTTATTGCTTTATTCAGTAAAAATGCCCATTAAAACACTATATTTTAGTAAGAGACATGTTATTAAGTTTTTTATTTTACTAACTTACTATAATGTGAGCCTTACATTAGTCATGTTATTAATAGTGATTAGTTATATGTTATTACTTTGCTCCACCTAGAAACTATTATAAAGTTTTTTCTGTTCATAGATTACAGACACAATTAATACATTGTCTTATTTTTTGATATCTGATGGTATTGTTAGAATTGTACAGTAGCAAATGGCAAATTAAAAAAATTTTGACCTGGTTACTGTGCAGACCAATTATAGAATATAAACAATATTGTGAGAATTTATTGGTTTATTCAGAAAAAGTGCCCATTAAAATACTTTATTTAATTAAGAGACATGGTATTAAGTATTTCATTTTATAACTTATTATAATGTGAGCCTTTCATTATAGTTATGTTATTATAAGTTATTAGTACTATGTTATTACTTTGCACCACCTGGAAACTAATATAAAGTTTTTTTCTGTTCTCAGATTGCAGACACAATGAATTGACAATGTATTGTTTGATATCTGATGGTTTTGCTAGAATTGTATAGTAGTAAATGACAAATTAAAATAAATTTTCAACTGGTTACTGTGCAGACTATTGAAAAAATATGGACAGTATTATGTGCTTTACCCAGGCACAAGCAGGTTGAGGTTTTCAAAAAAATTGTAACCAATAATTGGACTTTAATTAGTACCAATTTGTACCAATAAATTCAGAATTTGTACCGCAACATTTCCATCAGAAAAGTCGATTTTCCTTTGCGGGTTGCCAGGTAATGTTACCCTGGCACCCGCATTTTCGCCTATTGGATATTTTTAAAAATTGGATACTTTTTTAAAAATTTTAATACAATATACTTACCTACATAATATATTATACTTTTATTAGAAAATGCATAAATAAATAAAATTAAAACATATTATTTAAACATATTATATTATAATATAATATAATATTATTATAACATATTATTTTATATTTAAACATATTTATTAAAATAAAATAAAAACATTTCATGTATTTGTGTTTTTAAATAAAAAAAACTTTTGGTAACTCGAATTTTTTCGAGTTATCGAAGTTTTCCATAAGTCAAATTTTCGATAACTCGAAATTTTTTTTCAATTTTTCGTTAAGTCAAAGTAATTTTAGTTGAATTTTGGCTTATAACTCGAAATTATATAATAATTTATAATTTGAATAATATAAAACGTACATACCTCGATAACTCGTTGGTCAAATAACCATGAGTATTATTATAGATAATGATAATCGTAATCTAATCTTTACCTTTATGCTTAAAAGGTACAGTTATAAATTTAACGATTAATGTGATTAATAAATAGTTCTACTTTACTTATTACACTGCAAATACATATTTTCTTTATTACATACAAATTTTACATATACATATTACATACATATTTATTATTTTAATCTTTTTTAAAAATTTTAATACAATATACATACCTACATAATATATTATACATTTATTAGTAAATACATAAATAAATAAAATTATAACATTTCATGTCTTTGTGTTTTTAAATGAAAAAACATTTTTGGTAACTCGAATTTTTTTTCACCCCCAGCCGATTCGAGTTATCGAGGTTCCACTGTATATAGTAAACATCATTAAATCGTGTAGATAGCATACGACAACAGGTGCGTTACCCCGGCACCAGCTGGTTGAGGTTTTTCAAAAAAATTGCAACCAATATTTGTACTTTAATTAGTACCAATTTGTACCAATAAATTCAGAATTTGTACCGCAACATTTTCGTCAGAAAAATCGATTTTCCTTCGCGGGTTGCCAGGTAACGTTACCCTGGCATCCGCATTTTCGCCTATTGGATATTTTCAATTTTTTTTTATTTCAATAATTGTACTATAATTAGTACCGGATAGTACAACCAGTTTTGAAATTTGTATCAAAAAAGTTCCGTTAGATAAATCGATTTTCTTTTCTGGGTTACCCTGGTATTTAATTTTACCTCTCGGTCAGCCACTTTTTGAATCAATCTTCGGCTCTAAATGGTACTCTATACTTAGCGTTTTTCAAAATAAGCTTTATTTCAAAGGGTTTACACTTTTCTCCATTGTTGGTTACCCCTCTCTGAACCCCACCCCTCTCTCTTCAACCCCCCTACACAAAATTGTGTCATGTGACCATGAAGATGGTGAGTAACAATTGTGACGGTTAACCATGGTAACTATGGAAACGTAGTAATTATTGTTACATCGTTAAGTGGTTATTGTATAATAACTGAACCCTTGCTCAGAATCATTTTATTGAAAAATAATGTATTGTTACTTTAAAATTAAATACACCCACTAAGAATATTCCACCCAAAAACCAAAGTATATCCATGGTTCAAAGTCTTTCCAGTTTTTTTATCTCTTGACGGCTCTAGCGGTGGAGGGGTGAAGTCATTTCCCTGGTAACCTATTTGAAAACGATCGTATATTTTTTGGACAAAGGAACAAACGTCAAAAAATTACGCAACAAACTGGTACAAATGTGGTACAAACCGTCAACCCGTATATTTTTTTACGTAAGCCCATCTTGAGATTTTGTAAAAAGGATCCCTGAGACATGAACCTTATATGAAGTAACATTGGCTTATCCGATTGTTCTGAAATTTGGTGTTTAGATAGAGTATTTCATTGCGAATATTTTGATGCAATAAAATTTCTTAAAGACGAATATATAAATATTTTACAAGGGTTTCACTGAAGAAAAATCGAAGAAATTATGAGAAAGGCATCTATCTATAAAAATTTAGTCGGCGTCGTCACGAAAGACCACCGCCCGAATTCGTGCGCACCTTAATCGTTTTCGTGTGATTCCCAACATAATTATGTCGATAATTTTACAAAAAAATTCATATTTCATAATTATTAATTGTGATATATTATTCAGTGTTTATAGAGGTGGCCACACACTGTGGTTTTAAATATCCGTGTGCAGTGTACGGTGCAGTTCGCACGTTTTTAGTTCGATGAATGACACACACTATCCGTTTTGTATCGTTATACAGTCTTCGAACAACACGGACCGTTTTTAGATTCTGAACGAAGTGAAGAAGCTAGTGTTTTTACAATGATGTTTATTTTTTTTTCTGTGTACAACTTTTCGTATAGAAATACTTGTCCAAAAGTTTCGATCAATAACTTTTTAAAACGCGATTCGCCTCTAGATTGTACCTTAGAGAGGTCATTTTTGGAATTTCTCAATTCTTCAATGTTTTTTTTTGGAAAAAACTACCCAAAATTAGACAAATACGACTCGAAAACCATCATTTTTTGATCAGAATTTTATGAAAATTCACACATAGATAGAATATCCTATAAAAAAGAGTTTGGCATAAGAAAATTTTGAAATTGTGAAAAAAAATTTTGGACATTTTTCGAACAACTTTTTTCTTTCTTATATTTTTAACTTCCTTCGTTCAGAATCGTTTTACTGAAGATATGATTTATCGTTTCTTTAAAATTTAATACGCCCCTCAAGAGAATGCCACCCGTCGTGCGAAGTACACACATCGTGCGAAGTATGTCCAGCTTTTTAAAAACGAATACCGAACACTGAAATCTACCAGACATTATCAACATTATTATCAACGTATTTTTTTATTTAATCGGATTTTATGGCTCCTGTTTCGCACACTGTAAATTTGGCATTAGCAGCTACTGTCAAATTTTATTTGTATACCTACTTATTTATAAATTAAAATGTTTAAATTAAGACATTTTGAAAAATGTACGGTTTTTACAAATAAAAGTAAAATAAAATTATTATTATATTTTATTTAATGCTATTTAAAACTGTGTACACATTTTGATATAAACTTAAACTACTAAATAGCTAATGTAAAATAAAAGTCTAAGATTGGAAAAAAGTTAAAGGTATACTTTAATTTATAAACATATGTCAGATACAATAATTTTATATTTTCTATTATAGCAAAGGTGAACTGAGACTAGAACATAAAATATATTACAGATATTCTAATTAAGAGAAACAACATCAGTATGAACAAAATATGTATTATATAACATATTTTGTTAAAAAATATGGACCATTGAAAAAATATGAACAATATTAGGTGCGTTACCCTGGCACAAGTAGGGTGAGGTTTTCAAAAAAATTGTAACCAATAATTGTACCTTAATTAGTACCAATTTGTACCAATAAATTCAGAAATTGTATCGCAACAAAATCGATTTTCCTTTACGGGTGTCAGGGTAACATTACCCTGGCATCCGCATTTTCGCCTATTGGATATTTTTAATTTTCTTTTATTTCAATTATTGTACTATAATTAGTACCGGATAGTACAACCAGTTTTGAAATTTGTATCACAAAATTTCCTTCAGAAAAATCGATTTTCCTTTGCGGGTGCCAGGGTAACGTTACCCTGGCACCCGCATTTTGGCCTATTGGATATTTTTAATTTTTTTTTATTTCAATAATTGTACTATAATTAGTACAATTCTTCAATGAATCGATTTTGAACGGAGGAAGTTTAAAATAAAAAAAATTGTTAGAAAAATGTCCAAATTCTTTTTTTCACATTTTCTAAATTTTCTTGCGCCAACATCTTTCTTATATGATCTATGATTAAATTTTCATATAGTTCGGATCAAAAAATGATGGTTTCCGAGTAGTTTTTGTCAAATTTAGGGTAGTTTTTTCCAAAAAAAAAAAAAAAAAAAAAATT
>JAIPRM010015507.1:0-10101 GCA_025469315.1 Stegophylla sp. TES_Ste_2020 | reverse complement strand
CTTATATTATTAATTTCCTTTGTTCAGAATCGTTTTACTGAAGAAATGATTTATCGTTTCTTTAAAATTTAATACGCCCGTCAAGAGAATACCACCCGTCGTGCGAAGTATGTCCGGCTTTTTTTTCATCATCATTTTGTGTTAAACACAATTTCAAAACTTATTGTTTAAAAAACAGTTTGCGAAAAAAAAAAATCAATAATATTTTTAGATTAGAAATTTATCACGCGATCCAAGGTGACGTCACTAAAATTAATTCATGTGTTGTTTTTTTGTTTTCCAGATAATATGTGGCAGACGTAATTCACAGAAATTACACCGAGTAGCCGCGCGCAATCTTGTACATTTGAAAAACGATGTTAAGTGATAAATAATTATTATTATTTAACACTGTTCCGCCGAGCAGCACAGCCGAGCTACGACAGATGTTAATATTTTTTGGGTTTTCGTGAATATAAAATAAAATATATATATATATAATATAATATAATGTATATAGATAAAATATTAAGTGTTATATATTATAATTAAATCGACGTAATATTTATTACGATTATCCAGGTCTTGAGTTTTTTTATTTATTTTGTTTTTCCACGTGATTAATTATAAATATTATTATTATTATTATTATTATCATGTAAAATACGAGTATTAATAAAAAATAATAATATATTATATTATATTATAATGTTTACCATGTTTGAAATAATATTATTTTCTCGAATCGACGTTATATTATTATTGTAATTATTATTATTATTATTATTATTATTATTATCATACGTGTGTAGTGAGTACGCAGTGATGTTAATATAATATGCATATTATGATAATATGGAAAAGGGTAAATAACGTTTCGAATATACAATTTGATAATATTATTGTTCTCGTGTGCATAATATTATATATAATAAATCATATATAAGAATAGAATATACTTTGTGTCTATTATTTTTGACTCGGCACTAGAATATAATATTATTATTTATTATATATATATTTTATTATTATTATTTTGTGTTATAATTTTAATCCGCGTTTCAGTGATTCGGACGATTCAAAAAAAAAAAAAACAGAGATCATCAGAGATCTTTGTTTGATCAGCGATCTTTGATTTAGCGTCTTATATAGTTTTCAAAAAATGTTTATTTTCACGTTATACAATTTAGAGTTATTATTCTCGACGTCGAATTAATAATATTATATAATTTTATCGTACATTGTTTTCTCGGACGTTTTCAATCAAAACTGTATTGTTATCACCTCGTTATGTGACACAGAACAAACAGAAGGGGATATGTCTTACGCCCTCTTCCACAAAATGTGAGAAATTGACAGTGTTGCCGGAAAATGATTATATTCCCCTTTTGAAACCAAAAGAAAAGATTTTTATAAAAATTATCAAAAAATTCGCAACAAAAAACTGAATATAATTTCAGATAACTATTATCAAATTGAAATACTCGAATAAAAGACATATTTGGTGTAACGTTTGATTCAAAATATTGAAAATAATAAAATAAAATATCCAAAATGTTCAAAATATTTCGACTTGCATGTGACAGAAATTAAAAAATTAATCATTAACTGTGTTTTAGTATGATAAAACGGAACTGCTCTAATTTTAATGATCCAAATACTTTTAGTGTAATCTTTATTCGTCATCTAAACTAGTTCAGAGAACTATAACACTCATATGCATTGCAATGAAATCGAAGGAGTTCAAAATAAAGTGCTACCTTTTATTTCCTACACAAATGCAATATATTTAGACAACCTTAGGGTTGGTTCTGATATTTTGTAACAAAAACTTAATTTACAAAACTTAAAAGAGAGAAGACATTATTCTTACGCCATAATTCTAAATGAACTTTTAAATAATGAACATGATGATCCAATCAAACTTTATCAAATCAACTTCAAAATTAACCACGATAATGATATAGATCCAAAGAATTTTTTTTTTATTCCTCATCACTTCAAAAAAACTATTCACCTATCTCATTCCCCAACAGATTTACTTCTCTCAGCAGATAACACCTCATGTTATAATAATTTATATCTATAGTACATTTTTTTTTTGTCTTTTTTGTTTTTTCTTTCTTTGTAGTTGAAAAACTGTATATTATATCTATTATTTTATATAATACATTATCTTGTACTCACATTCTCTTTATTATAATTTGTATAATATCATAATTTAATGAATTGATGTCATCAAATACTGTGATTTGGGCTTGAGTCTGATATTAATTCAAATAAATTTCTGCAAAACGAAAACAGTTCGGAAAATTACCGATTAGACCTTCGCCATATTGAATGCAAGCATCAGTGCGATCCGAGAAAAAAATCATAAATTTCTCAGAATAGTGTGAATACTGTTAACTACAAAACTTTCCTTCTGTTGGTTCTGTGGTTAAACCGTGTTCTTACATATTATGCTAAGTCCGTAACAGTGCTGATGTGTAAACAGTTTGATGTAGGTTTAATTTTATATAATATTTTATATTTGTTATTGAAGAGTATAAATATTACAAATTCATAACTCCGTATGAAAATCGACCAATCATTATGGTTTTGTTCGTGTTGTTTAAGAGTTATTGTATAGCGGAGTAAATAAAAATAAATTATAATGTGATAAAATTCAAAAATAAATTTTGATCCGTGTCATGTGGTCACACTGCAAGTAGTCTCGATTTCTCAATCGAACGGCATTTTTTCTTTACATCACTCTCTATGCTGTACAAAGCTCTGTTGAATCAAAAGCGTTACAGTGTTGTCGAACGCAACATATAACTGAACAAAAAAAATAAAAATATTGATACTCAAGCGGTTAAACTGGTACTTGCATTCAATATGGCGGACACGATTTTTTCAACTGTCACAAGTCCACAATTCCATAATTATTCCTCAACGATTCCCTTCTGTTTCATCTGTGATTATTGTACTATATATATGGACGGATTGTCTTGTACTAGTTACCAAAAACTTACTGTTATTTTTGTTTTTGATATTTTTTTCACCCCCCGAAAGAGTTACCAAAGACGAGTCTTTCGTTTTGGTAAAAAATACGACCAAATTGTAAACTCCTACACGAGTATCCTTTTTACCAGATGCAAAAAAAAAAAAAAAATGAATAATTTCCAACACTGACCTTTTTACCTGGCCAAAAAAAAATGATGTAATACATTAACCGTTTTACCTAACCCGGTATACAAGTTAAGGATTTCTCAAAAACTTCAACATGGTGAAAAACAATTTAATTCTCGACATGCTCACTTGTGTAGTTATTTTAAAAATAAATATATTTTATAAAATATTAATTATTTAAAGCGTCGATTTTATTCGTCGGTCATCGAAACTATTCAAAAAATGACCGAAATGTATATTTTAGATTCTGATTGGGATAATAAAGCTAAAGTTTTTACAATGAAGTTTATTCCCCCACCCCCCTATGTACGCGTTATGTTTTAATCAAAACTTTATGAAAATTGAAATATGAATAGAAAAAGAAAATTGTAATTATAATAATACACTTTATAATAATTTTTCAGTAAAATTTTCTCGAATAAACCGAAATTCAGCCCAGAATAGCTTTTTTGAAAAAATGATTTATGTTTCTTTAAAATTTAACACACACACACACACACACACACACCCATAGTCTCACCCAAAGAGTGAAGTATGTCTGGTTTTTTTTTTTTTCCTGTAATCCTTAAATTATTTACTTGTATAAATCTCTTGTGGAAATACAAAAAAAAATATTCATATAAAATATAAAATAAACACTATCTCGTGTAGGAGTTAACGCTATGGTTTATGCGCAGGAGATTACCTTCTTTCATAGGAGTTTACCATTTCCCAAAAAATTCATGTACCGCACTCTTGATTTGCCATGTGACTTTCGCAATGTTGTTACGATATTATTATTATTATTATTATTATGATAATTATTATTTCTGTTATTATCATTATTATTATTGTGTTCGCGTTAAATAAATAATAAATTAACAACGTATTGTTCGTCCGAGACTCTGTAAATAATATTAGTTTTGAAACAAGAATAATTATTATTATTATTATTATTATTATTATTGTATGAAACGAAAGTAACAATAAACGAGACGATATTATGACGGCGAGCAAACCGAATCGACTTTTTCAATAATAACACCCGAATCTCAAAGACGGCGATATAATTACGCCTTCGATTTCGATTCTCTACGAATCGTCAACTCTATTAAGGGGCGTGACCATTTTCCGTCAAAACCACAACCTTCCTTTTTCGGCCAAATCCAAAAATGTCTTATTTCCTTTTCCGCCAAAATGACACCTTTCACATTTCTGCCAAATTCCATATTATTCTCTATCTATAGCTTATCACGTCAATCGATTGAATTATTATTTTTTATAATTAATTTATAAAACACTATCAAGAGCTTATCGATAATTACCGATAATCAAATCGAAATGTCACCAAGTTGCGCAGCGAGTCGAGGAACGTCGATTGGATGGAGCGAAGCGACGTCGCCGAGGAACGGTAACAGCGAGTGCCAAAACATGCGTAGAAAATAATTTTTAACTTTGGTTTATTTATTTACTTATTTTTTTTTTTTTAACTATTATACTATAGCATTGCGCTACAGTAAAAATTTTAAAAAATTTTCATTTTTTTATTAGGATCTAAATTTTGAAATTTGAAATTATATACTACGGTTTTAGAAACAATTCAAAAGATCCATTTTGTAAACCTAATTTTTTGAAAAAAAAAATGTGTGGCAAAATGTCTTACGATCTTACGGTTTGGTCATTTATTTATTATGATTTTTTTTTTTTTTTGCTTTTCGAAAACGTGAATTTTGTTGTGTATAACGTTGAATGTAGTTTAATTCACATTTTCAAAGATTCCAAAAAATCATCATAACAAATACACTACCAAACATAAACCATTTTCTCACCAAAATATTTCTAAAAATAAAGTTTACAAAATTAATAATAAGGAAGAGGAGCAGTCACTATTCGAAAAACTGCATTATTCTTATGGGAAACCGATAAAATGGACTGGCATAATAAATCTCAGCATCAGTGTTGCTCGCGAAAAAAAAAAAAAAATCTTGAATTCACCTCTTTTTTAGATTATAGTCAATAATACGTTTTTATAGCGCACGTGCACGGAATAAGTGAAATAATATTTTTTTTATAACTATAATATATTTACCTACAAATAATTTTATTGATGTTATTCGTTACAATGAATAAATTATAAATGCACTTATACCTGTCGTTTGTATGGAGACTATAGGTATTGTTTTCTTTTTGAAATATTGATCGAAGAATATTCTTTTAGATTCTGAGCGGATCGAAGAACCTAGTGTTTTACTATGATGTTTATTTTTTATTATTTTTGTTTTCTTATTCTTATAGAAATACTAGGCCAAAAGTTTCAAGCAACAATTTTTTGAATCCCAATTTGCCTTTAAATGATATTTTTAAGTGGTATTCACAACAGTTTTCTAACAACTTGTGAAAAAGTATCCAACATTTGAAAAAAATTTCTTAAAAACTACCTCTTTTTAATCCAAACTTGAAGGAAATTTAAGCATAGATGTAGACAATAACATGAGAAATATTTTGATTAAAGAAAATTTTAAAATTTCTTATTACAAATTCTCTTCATGTTCTCGGTTAATAGTGACATACAAAACTGGCAGAGTTCAAAATACATTTTTTTGTAATATCAATAAGCTTTATAATGTTGACGTAAAATTGTCTTAGATAAACTGAAGCTTCACTCAATATAGTTTTATCGAAGAAATGATTTATCGTTTCCTTAAAATTTAACTCGCCCTCCAAAAATCCCACCCGAGGAATGAAGAATGCCTGTGGTGCGAAGTATGTTTTTTTTTTACTATTTCTTCGTTACCTAATCGATCAATAATACGAAAAATAAAAGGACGTACTTCGCACCTCGAGTGAGGTAATCTTGTGGGTGTATCGAATTTTAAAGACGATAAATCATTTCTTCAATAATATAGTTCCGAGTGAAGTTTTAGTCAAGACAATTTTACTCGAAAATATATAAAGTTTTCTTAAAATAACAAAAAATAAATAAAATAAAAATATTCTTTATTCGGCCGAATTTACACTTCACTATTAACTGAGAATAATAAAAAAATAAAAATAAATCAATTTTGATGGGGGAAAAAGGTTTTTCAAAATTTTCTGACACCATAATATTTTTCTCATATAAAATAAAGTCTAAGTATGTGTTAAAATTTTCATAAAGTTTGAATTAGAAAAAGATAGTTTTCGAGATTTTTTTTACAATAAAACTCAAAAAGTTGCTGATCAAAACTTTTGGACAAGTATTTTTATATGAAAAAATGTTCACAGAAAGAAAACATTGTAAAAACACTAGTTTCTTCACTGCATTCAGAATTAAAAAATAAAAAAATTATGCAATCCCGGAGTTATGTCTGGTAAAAAAATTAATGCGGCGTCCGAAGGGTTAAAGGTCGGGGAAGCTCTGACATGGGCCTTAACGATACGGTCCCGGACGTTGTACTACGCGCGTTGTTCGGAATAGAGGAAAATAATTATTACAATAATGGTCGCACATTGCCGGGGTAATTCGAACACGCCGTTCTCGCGTGGGTCGTACAACAATAGAGATGTACCGTATTTCTAATACACGGTATACCCCCATCAGGCCACTGACTTTAAGGGTGGAAATTATACAGGAGATGTTCCAGTAATATTTGACAAATGCAATAACTTTTGTTTTATTAATATTATTTTTACCTTTTTTTTTTTTTTTACATAATTTTTGCTACAGCATTAGCACTATAAATATATTTTATTTATATATTATTTTTTTAGGACTCAAATTTTGAAATTTGGAATTTTATACTACAGTTTATTAAAAATAATTCAAAAACAGCCATTTTGTGTATTACATTTTTCGAAAAATATCGGAAATAAAATTTCCAATAAAAGTTAATCCGTTTGTTTTCTACGGGCCTTATAGGTTGGCGAATAATTTAATAATATAATCGAATAATATCTAGGGGCATATTTAAGGAAGGGATAGGGGGGCTAAGCCCTTCTAAAGAGTAGTTTTATCCCCACATCCCCAATCGCAATAATGAAATACTATTCATATAGATAAATAGTATCATTAATTACGAATTATATAATCAAATGTCATTTTAGCCCCTCCTGAACAACAATCCCAAACAAGCCCCTGATAATATCACCCTCAAATGAACGTGATTTCAATATAATATTACCATTATTACAACGTATTTTACGAAATTATTAAATTATTCGCAAACTCAAATAAAAATCGTAGAAAACGAACGGATTAACCTTAATTAGAGATTAAAGCGCCGCATTATGTTTTAATGTAAAATTCTGATTTGCAAAATGGCTATTTTGATTTTTTTCTAAAACCGTAGTAGTAAAAAGAATTTCAAATTTGAAAATTTGGCACCTAAAGAAAAAAAATCAGGTGATATGGGCTGTAGCGCGATGCCGTTGGAATAATTTTCAAAAAAGAAAAAAGTTTACAATTTGAAAATTAATAGTAAGTATTTAGAAAATATTGAATTTTCAAAATAGAATAAAACAATTAGAAAACTATTGATGCACGTAGATTTCATTTTACGCCATCGTATTCAGCATCGAAAAATATATAATATGGCGAAAAACATTAGCTACCAACCATTTGGGTATTAATTACAAATATAAGAATTAGTCCGTACTTTCTCTGATTTTTATTTTTTTCAATCAAACCCTTGTAAAATGTTTAATTATTCGTCTGTGAGAAATTTTATTGCACCAAAATATTTGCAATAAAATAGTCTATCTAAGCATCAAATTTCAAACCGATCGGTTTGGCCAATTTTCTTTTATGTACGTTAAAGTGCCAAAAATTTAGGTAAAACTAACGAATTTTTAGCTTCAAATTGGTATATATACAAAAGAAAAAAAGTTGACCAACGATTTTCGTCATTTTTTCATGTCAATTAGACATATACATATATATATATATATATATCAGTGAGATCATAATAAATTTTCAAGTCATAGTATCAAAAATCAAAAATTTTATTACATTATAAAAACCAAGAAAAAATAAGAAATTTCCAAAATGCTCTACTTTACTCAAAATTGATCAAATCTTTTTGAAATTTTTATGAAATATTCTCGTGACTGTTTATAGTTAATTGATGTAAGTCTCTAGCTGCATTATTTTTGAAGTTATATTGTCAAAAAGTAATTTTCAACCGAACAAAGTGTATTATAAACAAAAGAACAAAAGTTATTGCATTTGTCATATTATAATATTATAATCGTACGACTGTGACACCTGTGTACAATAATATTATTGTTAAGAGGTATACACTATAATGACTTACAGCTCGCGCGCGACGATAACGACAAAACGGGCCAATAGACTTGCGAAATAATAATATTATCGAACGCCGCCGCCTCCAACGCAATTATTGTATTATTATAATATCATTATCTCGACAGCTGCGGGGGAAGCCGTGGTATAATATGACGTAATATCGCACATAAATCGACATCGGAATCGGTTAACAACCGGATAAATCAACTGTTGCCCGCGTAATAACGGCTCAGATATATTAGCGAAATAAACCACCGAAGGCATTGTGCTGGGGCACAGAGTAAAGTCGTGCGCCTATCGAATCGACGGTGTCGTTGGAATCCGATCGCGGCGGGACACTCGGTGTTCGCAAGGGTTGTGTAATTTATTTATCTTTTTTTTTTTCATCCCCTCTCCCCCCCCCGCGTGATAAAGGTGAGTTTTGTGCATTAGGAATAATTGAAATATCTCGCTAGGGTTGCCAACCGTCCTACGCATTGGGCAGGAATGTCCTACGTACAACAATGCTTTAAATTTTTTTTAGGACAATCTTACATTTCAATACATAGGACTTTACATATTATGGCAAAACAACTAATATATCATTTATTATCATTGTTTTTAATTTAATCGAAATTTCCTTAATCATTTGTTCAACTCTTGTGTATACTTCTCTTATCTAATCTTTTATCCAAAAAATAAAGAAAAAAAAAAAAGTACTATTTTACTAAAAATAAAAAAAAAAAAGTTAGAAAAAAATTTTCAAAATTTTTTTTTTTTTACATATATTCGAAATTTTCTTTCACTAAAATATTTCTCATGTTATTTTTTATCTATGTGTAAATTTTCATAAGGTTCGGATTAATTTTTTGTCAAATTTTCGATAGTTTATCCCAAATAAAAAAAATTAATAATTAAGAATATCGAAAAATTACCTCTATAAGCAAATACTATAGGCAAAACCGGTTTCAAAAAGTTACTGTTTGAAACTTTTAGATAAATAAGTATTTCCTTATGAAAATATGAGCACATAAAAAAAATTTGAAAAAAGTAAAATAAAAAAGAAATTGAAGAAAAAAAATAAAAATAAATAAATATCATTGTAAAAACACTAGCTTTTTCACTTTGCATATTATATTTGAATTACTTGAAAAAAATTGTCCTATATTACTCAATTTGAAAGTTGGCAACCCTAAATATCGCACGTCTCGATATTTAAATATAATATATACGAATAATAAGACGGATGGACGTTTGGAAAAACAAATTTCCAAATTTTCGCATTTTTACGGACAAAAAAAAAAAAAAAAAAGAGAGAGAGAAAGAGAAAACCGCTTAAAAATCATCCCATATATAACCTAAAAGAAAAAAAAAATCGCATAAATCATAATAGTTAACTTTTATACATAACCGTTTAAAAGTTAGAATTTGTATAAAACCGATAATTTTCAGAGAAAAAAATCTAGAGACTCGATTCGCCTCTACATTGTACTTTAGCCTCTTCATGCACGAGATTTTTTTTTCTTAAAAATAAAATATTTAAATTGAGAATCAAATTGTTCATTATCTATTGATATTCAGAAAAATAAAAATAAATTTTTTTTTTTATTCTGACTTTTTTAAAATTAGGTTTTAGTATGTGGTATCATATGATACCATCGTGCGTATCATATAACGTGATACCGTATTAAAAAAAAAAGTCAAAAAAT
>JAIPRM010015505.1:0-10102 GCA_025469315.1 Stegophylla sp. TES_Ste_2020 | reverse complement strand
AAATTGGAAAAATGACCTCTCTAAAGTACCATCTGGGTATGATTCCGGTTCTATAGAGATATTGATCGAAACTTTTGGTCCAGTATTTCTATACGAAAAAGTGTTTACAGAAAGAGAAAAAAAAAAAGAAAAAAAAAGAAAAAAGAAAAAAAAATAAACATCATTGTAAAATCATAAGCTTCTTCACTTCGTTCAGAATCTAAAAATCTAACCATTGTGATTAATAATTAAAAAGATTAGTATAAAAATGTTAGGTTTAATAATTATCACATATTATAAAATAAAACTGTCTTTTTTTTTTAAGTTTGTTAGCAATTTTTGATATTGAAGAAGACATAAGTGTACTAAATGCATGCAGCCATACATTTAAATATAATTTAGTCACTTTATCAATGAGATCAATTTTAGATGGTCTTGCAATAAGTCTGATGACTCTCAACCAGGGGCGGACCTGATAAACATTTAAGGGGGTGGCGAATTGGCATCATAAGTATAATTCAACAAGTCTTCGTCCCCTAATGGTGTGTGGAGGTGAAGGATACAACTTTCTACCTTCCCAAATTTTCAATATTTTCTTCGTATACCAATCTATTAAATGATGGAATAATATATTACATAACCATGATTTGCTACAGTATTATAATCACTTATCAGTTAACTTAAAATATCTTTTATTTTATTGTACAAACAGATATATATTATTATATTTGACTAGGGTTTGGAAGTTGTAATGCTCGTTTTTTCTCTTGGGTTAATCTTAGAATATATTATTCAGTGCTAAAAAGTAATTTTTATATTGTTTTCATTTTCAAAACTTATTAATGACATAACACCATAGATATAAAACATTGTAAAAATTAGTGTATTTCGTCAATATCAATTTCCAAACAGTAAAAAACATCTTATCAGCTGCAAATAATATGTAAATTTAATAATAAATATAACATAATTATATTTAAAGTAAGTAGATACATATTGAATATTTAATGATTGTAGGTACCTAAATAATTTAATATTTTTGTTAATACCATCTTTATTGTTGCACATGACGTATGCACAAAACTTGTAAGGCATAGCAAAATTTACAAAAAGTCAGAGAATAAAATTAAAATATATTTTAATATCACATTTATGACAAAATAATTATATTATCAACAAAATAAAATAAAAAAGATAATACCCACAGGCCTCGAATTAAATGGCAGATCAAAAGTTCATGACTTATCATTAGTTAGCAATCTAGTTTATTGTATAACTGTGCTGCAAACTCATAATCAGGAGACCACACCACCCACCCACGCTATATCTGGATGTTCCATCTAATAGTAGAGTCTATGAAGCATTGCCATTTAACATAATAAATATTTATAAACTTTACAATTCTTTTATGAACACATGTGCGCAGCTTACCTAGCTTTCTCCAACCGCACATCATGTTTCATAATAGCGTATATTAGGTGTACCTAAACTTTACGGTGACTCATTTACAAAAAATAGAAAATCATAGAAGATAGATTAGTAGTGTTTTATGATTTACAGCTAAATCAATTCATAACTTATTAAAATTAAATTCACACATTTTCATAATAACACCGTGTAAATGTGTAATAATAGTAGATTCCTAATAATAAATTGTAACAAATTATTTTTCTTCATTAAAAAAAAAAAAATAGATAGGTATTTAAAAACCATAACTATCAGCCTACCAAGTGTAACCTTGGTCAACACTCAACACAATAAATATAGATTTAAAAATGGCATTTATGAATATCTAAATAGCAGATATTCTTAAGTTAAATTTTGCACATTAAGAATCAAAATGAAAACAAAATACTCAATAGGAAACAATAAATTTACTTTGTTTTCATTTTATAGTTTGCAATTTTTTTATTCGAGAACAATAGTACAGTACCTATATTTGATAATTTATAAATAAAAAGCAAAGATATTTAAGTAATCGCTGTAATGTTAGGGACTTAAAAAGGAATATGAAGCAGACAGAAATATCAAATTGTAATTCAGTATGTAATCAATCAATACATATAAATACAACAGTATAAACTCTAAAACAATGCAAAATTATTATATACTATGATTACTACTTACTTTTTACTGTTCTGATCCATAATTCGCAAAAATTTTATAGCTTTCCAATCTGTATTGGGCAGATCAGATAGAGGTGGATCCAAATGATCCAATGTGGCAATATTGGTAAAGGATTTTTTGTATTGAGATGCAGTGAGCTCAACCGGTTCAGACTTCTTGCCGTCTAGGCTTGAGACACGAATACGAAACATGGTAAATAATCGTTACCAAAATCGTCAATATTACTTAGGTTAACTGAAATTAATCAAAACATACACACATGAGTTGCAGTTACAAAGAAAACACAAGAAGACAACAAGTGGATGAAACATGTACAAGTGAATATATAAGGGAAGTATGTACCATCTGACAGTAACTGCTGTGCGTCCCTCTTATGATATCTGGTGTTGATCATATTATGCATATCATGGTCCACAAGAAGGACAAAGTCACATTTTTAGGCGCGCATTTTGCTACAAGGAGCATGTACAGCAAAGGTATTACCAAATGATGGCGAATCGTGGAGACACGGCGTGAATAGATAACGACGAAGACGGCGTCGTAGACGTTCAACAGAGCCGTTTAAAGCATTTAATGGCCCAAATGTCGGGTGAACAATGATGAAGGGGATGTGTGCGCGGCAGAAGAATCGTCGTCCAACAGGGTTTTTAAACGTTCACTGTCCCAAACGCCGGGTCTACGATGGCAACGGAGGTATATACGCGGCGACAACGTACAACAGATAATGATTACCAGGGGCGTACGCGAGAATATTCGACCCGGCTGGCGAAAATCGTGAACGGTAAACGGATGAGTACTCACAGGGATGCGATGTTCAATGGGCAATGGACGATGACATCTGAACGAAATGAATTAAATGTAAACAATAAAAAGAATGCATTGAAACAGTGTTGGTGGATTGCGGATCACGCAGGACCGTTGTCGTCACAGTCGGCTCATGGCGTTCGAAGACATTGGCCGTGTTATCAAGGTGCGCGAGGACGCCGCACAATCAGCAGGCTGAACCAGGCGGTTGGACGAGTGGCGAGTAGGGCCAAATTACCACTCCATGATATTCTTAGATAATACACACTGTGTAAGAACAATCCTGCACTCTACACAACATACAACAAACAGCTTGACGATCTACAGCATAGAAATTCCGTTCCTTATAATATTTACCGTATACGTCTTAAAGGTACAAAACTCTCTGCTAGATCGCGTTTAACGATAACAAAAATCATTGATAAAAATATCAAATATGATAACAGACTGATGTTATAAATTGTAATTTTATTTGTTTGTTTCCAATGATTTGTTTTATTTAACTGCATTTGGCAAGACATTTGGCATTTAAATTTTAATTAATATAAAATAATTATATTAATATAATAATTGGCGACAAGGATAAATTTAAAAAAATTTTATTTATATAATATTTATTTATAATAATGTTGGGTATTCAATATACTTGAGTACGAGCGCGCGCGCATGTGTGTGTGTGTGTGTGTGTGTGTATGTGCGTGCGTGCGAGTACAATTCGCGCGTTTTTTTTTTTTCTTGTGAACACGATTATTTTATGCTCATTGAAATACAATGAGATTTTTGTGCAACGTTGACAAATTTATTAAAAACGGCTAAGTTCTAAGTTTATTCACTCTTTAGATGGGTTACTCTAAGTGGTTATCGTGTTACTAACGTAAGTTAGTATATGCAATTGCCGATTAATAAGCCGAAATGTCCCCACGTTGTACAGTAAGCAGAGGGATATTTTTGATTTGCGTAATCAATGTTTATTTTTATTTAAAGTATTTAATTTATATAGAAATTTTTAAGTACTTTTTTCGATATTTTTTCAATAAAAACCTTGAAATTTTTTTATTATTCATCCGTGAAAAATTTTCCTACACCAAAATATTCGCAATTTAATTCTCTATGTACCAAGTTCCATAAAGATCGATTGAACCAATTATTATTTATATGCGTTGAAGTGGATAATTTTAAGTAAAATTAATGATTTCTATCACAATTTCAGCTTTCACAGTTACAAAACAAACGATTTTCGATAATTTTTCAGTACCGTTAGAAATACATATACAGTATGTTTGAATTACATTTTTGGCTCTCAATATCCATACATTAAAATTTTATGAATTAGAAATTTACAAAAAACGAGAAATTTCTGTCATTTTCCAAATAATGTTCGTACCTCAAAATTGGTCAAATGTTTTTGAAAACTTTGTGAGGTGTGCGCGTGACTATTTTTAGTATTTGGTGAAAGTTTCAACTTTCTAGCTTCATTATTTTGGGAATCACGTAAAAAAAAAAAATTTTTACGAAAATTCGGGTTAAGCCGTTTTTTACTGTTTTTATCAATTTTTGGGTAGTCTAGAAAAAGTATTAAGAATTTGGAAAAATGACCTCCTAAAAGTACCATCTTGAAAACATTTCCGATCTATAGTTACTGATCGAAACTTTTGGACTAGTATCTCTACCAGAAATTGTGTTTCCATCCATACAAAAAAAAAAAAAACACGGATTTGTAAAACCAATACATTTCTCACTAACGCTCAGAATCTGAAATAATGGAGCTAGAATGTTAAAACTCTTACCAATTACTAAAAGTAGTCACGTGAATACATCAATAAAATTTTCAAAAACATTTGACCAATTTTGAGGTAAGTACAGAACTTTGAAAATATTAGAAATATCTCGTTTTTTGTATGCTATTAATTCATAAAAATTTAATGTATGGATATTAAAACATGAAAATTAAATACAAGCATATTTATGTGTACCTATTACCAAGAGTACTGAAAAAAATCTCAAAAATCGTAATTCAATTTTCTTTTCATAACCTAACCTAACCTAACCAATTACATTTGGTATTTTGAAAGATTTCATTAGTTTTACATAAAATTCCACACTTAAACGAATATAAAAAAATAATTGGTTCAACTAATCTTTATGAAACTTGATGCACAGAATTTACATCGCAAATATTTTGGTGTAAGAAAATTTTTCACGGAAGAATATTCAAAAATGTTATAAGGTTTTGATTGCAAGAAATTCGGAAAAAATGCTATACATTTTTAATGAAATAAATAATTTATTATAAATAAAAATAGACATGGATTAATAATTACTTTGTTAATAATTAATATTATTGGACAAATTACTGAACATTTGTAAAAATTAGCGAATTTAAGTCGACATATTATTAAAAAATAAAGCAAAATTTATAAATAGCTCAAATATCAATATTTCCATAAAAACATCGAAATACCAATTACACTAATTACAGAAAAGTCAACAATTTATGAAGTGATTAAAACAGATTATTATTGCTCACGCACGCAACCTAACCTCACCTAATGTTCAAAGATGTTGTGTGGTGCGATGCGATGGTAATACGTTAGTCCTGTAGTGTGACGTCCTGGGTTCGATACAGACCCGGGAATCTGAATTTTTTGCACTTATTAACCGTGACTGACTAGATGTTACACGATAAACATTAGTAAAAATTATATAACAGCCACTTTATTTTATTTTTTATTGATATATGGAATTATTTATGGGAGTATTCATTAGGTGTATGTGAATATATGAATACAAATTTTCGTTTTTCGTAAATGTTGTATGTAACAAAATAATTCATAGTTCAACATTTAAGTTCAATTCTTCAAAACTGATAAATATTATTGTGTATTAGTTGAAGCTTCGTTCAGAATCGTAAATTGAAAATTTAAACACAGATAGACAATAATATGAGATATATTTTGAAGCAAGAAAATTTTTAAAATGTGAAAAAAAATTTGGAAATTTTTCTAAAAAATTTTTTCTCGTTTATTTATTTATTATTTTTTTGCCATTATTTATTAGATAAAAAAAAGTAAAGTAAAGTATCGACAAGAAAGCCGAACATACTTTGCATCACGGATATTCTTCACTCTTCAGGTCAGATACTCTTGGTGGGTATGTTGAAAATGATGACTATTATTGTTCTTTATATTATTAACTTCCTTGGTTCAAAGTTTTGGAAGAAATGATTTATCGTTTCTTTAAAATTCTACACGTTTACCATGAGTATCTGACCCAAGAAGGGAAGAATACCAATGGGCCGTGGTGCGATTGGTGAGAAGTATGTTTGGCTTATATAGGGTACTATTGTTAATATACAATACTCTCCTTATTTCGAATCTCAAGAACAGGAAAAGATTCGAGATATTAAAAAATTTAAGATATTAAGGTTTATTAAAATTAAAAAATTTTTATTATTATAATTTTTTGTAATATGTTCCAATACATTATTTGAATACTTAAAAAAATAATTTTACACACATGTAAATAAACTACAATATTTAATAGTTTTAAATATTATGAAAGAAGTGGAGACGCTAGTGTTTTAAAAATTATGTTTATTTTTTATATATTTTATTTATTTTTTTACTGTGAATACTTTTTTGTATGGAAATACTTGTCAAAGTTTTGACTAACAATTTTTTGAAACCGCGATTTTCTCTAGATGGTACTTAAGAGAGGTCATTTTTTGAATTTCTCAATTCTTCATTTTTTATTGGGAGGAAAGGACTACCCAAAAGCAAAAAACATTTTGAAACCATAATTTTTTGATCCAAATTTTGAACATAGATATGAGGAACATTTTAGAGCTAGAAAAATTTGAAAATAAAATTTTAGTTATTTTCCAAACAGTTTTTTTCTCTTTATTTTTTCCCCCTTTTCTTTATTTATTAGATAAAAAAGTAAAGTACAGTAAAGTTAAATAAAGTAAAGCAACTGCTTTTGGTGGGTGAGTTGAAAATGATGATTATTGTTCTTTACTGTATTAACTTGCTTCGTTCAGAATCGTATCACTGAAGAAATGATTTATTGTTTCTTTAAGATTATACACACCCACCAAATGTATTATTCACGAGTGGTGAAGAATATTTGTGGTGCGAAGTATGTCCAGCTTACTAGTCTATACTTTACTTTGCTTTGCTTTATTTTTGTTTTAAACACCTGTCAATGACAGTGGTGTATTGGAGGGTAAATGCGTATACCCGGATCCCTATTTTTGGAATTATGCGTATACCTTTAAGAAAATTCATCTATCATGGGTATATGCTAAAAATTCATACATTATTAGTATGCCTAATTTTTTATCACCATACTACATTATACAAAATTTATTATTATTATTATTAAGTATTTATACACTAATGCCACTATCCAAAAACAGCCTCGTGCCCATTAAATTCGATTAAATTTTCCCTGACTTTGAGTATTTAGTAAATACTATTTACGATGACATGACAGTCAGTAACTGCCAAGCATATTCTATGTACTGTACATCAGAATTTAAACAATACCTTATAGTGCTATATAGTGTTATCGAACATGGATATTATAATTGTTAAAAATAGATCAGCAGTTACTGTTTATCACAATATAAACCGATTTCTCTACAATGTTTTGGACAGATTGTGATTATTAATTATTATTTATTATATTGTTTTGTCAGTTTGTTTTGTCACTTGGCCAGTATGATTGATCTTTCTGATGGGTTTTGGCAGATAGGACTTAATGATGAGTCAAGCAAATTATGTAATTTTAGTACTCCATTTGGTACTTATAAATTTTTAAGACTTTGGATTTCCCTTTGGATTGAATGTTTCGCCAAAAATTTTCTTAAGTCTATTAAATAAATATTTCTCTAGTGTAAAAAACTTAGTAATTTATTTTGATGACATTATGATATGTGCAGATACTAAAGAAGAGCATGATGCCATTTTAGAACAAGTAATTAAAATAACAAGGGAGAATAATTATAAATAATAATAATAAAATTATAAATATTAATAATAATATTAAATTTAATAAAAATAAAATACAGTATGGTTTGAATGAGGTAAAATTTCTAGGATTTTTGTTCAATGAAAAAGGTATGCGGCCAGATCCACAGAGAGTACAAGTAATTAATGACTTAAAAGATCCTATGAATAAAACAGAACTTCAGAGGATTTTAGGTATGGTAAACTATTTAAGAGATTTCATACCCAAAATGTCTGAAATAATTTCTCCATTAAGACAGTTGCTTAAAAAAGATAAAGTTTGGACCTGGGATGAGACTCATTCAGCAGTAACAAAGGAAGTAAAAAAATTAATCTGTAATGCATCAACATTGATTAACTTTGATCCTAAAGTAAAAGTTGAAATACAGTGTGACGCATCACAGGATGCAATCGGTTGTTGTTTATTACAAAATAAAAACCAGTATGTTTTCTTTAGAGATCTTTAACAGATACCGAGATAGGTTATGCTCAAATCGAAAAGGAATCATTAGCAGTAACCTTTTCTTGTCAAAAACTTCATAATTACATTTATGGTAATGATAATATTACAATTTATACTGATCATCAACCTTTAGTTAGCATTATAAAAAAAGGTCTAGATAAAATACAAAATAATAGAATTAAAAGATTGAGGATGAAATAGTTTATGTATAAATTTGATCTAGTGTATTTACCTAGAAAATTTATGTACATAGCTGATCTGCTAAGTCGAAATTTTAGTAAAAGTATTGAGGTGAAGGATGATGAAAGCATGAATGATCTAATCCATACAATAAAGGTTGGGAAAATTAAGTTCAGTGAAGATAAAATTAAAGAGTATAAAAAGAATATGCTAGAAGATGAAACATTAAAAATGGTAGCTGCATATTATAAAAAGGACATACTTCGCACGACGGGTGGTATTCTCTTGACGGACGTATTAAATTTTAAAGAAACGATAAATCACTTCTTCAGTAAAACGATTCTGAACAAAGGAAGTTAATAAATGTCTAAAATTTTTTTTCACATTTTCAAAATTTTCTTGCGCCAAAATCTTTTTTATAGAATTTTCTATCTATGTTTAAATTTTCATAAAATTTAGATCAAAAAATGATGGTTTCCGAGTCGTTTTTGTCAAATTTAGGGTAGTTTTTTCCAAAAAAAAAATTGAAGAATTGAGAAATTCAAAAATGACCTCTCTAAAGTACAAACTAGAGGCAAATCCGGGTTCCAAAAAGTTATTGATCGAAACTTTTGAACAAGTATTTCTATACGAAAAGTGGTACACAGAAAAAATAAAATAAAAATAAACATCATTGTAAAAACACTAGCTTCTTCACTTCATTCAGAATCTAAAATGGATGGCCTAAAAGTATAAATAAATCAAAGGAAAATTCAGAGCTTCTTCATTATAATAAAATAAAAAATGAATTAACAAAGAAAGGAGACCTCATGTACTGGAATAGATTATTAATTCCAAAAAAATCAAGGAATGAGATATTAGATCTACTTCATGAAACCCATCTAGGTGTAAATAAGACAAAGTTGAAAGCAAGACAGCACTGTTATTGGCCTGGAATCAATTCTAATATTGAAAATGTTGTGTTAAGTTGTAATATTTGTCAAAAGTTTTCTTCTAATAATATAAAAGAGCCATTAATTCAACATGAAATACCACTAATATCATTTTCTAAATTAGGAGACTATTATTCTAAATGGTTAGAAATAATTCCTATAAAAAGTGCAAATAGTTCAACACTTATAGAATATTGTAATAATATATTTTCAAGATTTGGTATTCCTTCAGAATTAATAACTGACAATATGCCATTTGATAGTAATGAGTTCAAACAATTTAGTTCCGAATATAAATTTAAAATAACTACATCTAGCCCATATTACCTTCACAGTAATGGGTTTGGGTTAGCAGAGAAATTTGTTGGAATTGCTAAGAAAATGATAAAAAAAATGTGCTGTAGAAAAAAAAGACTTGCAATTGTTTCTACTTAACTATAGAAATACTCCAGTGCAAGGCTGCCCAATTTATTTTGGAAGTGGGCTATAATTTCAATTATATTTAGCTGGAGGGCCATCTTATGAGCAAGACTTACTTACACTTATGATTCATCTATAATTCTATATTTTCTACAATATACATAGATACTTAAATATATAGGTATTTA
>JAIPRM010015504.1:0-10103 GCA_025469315.1 Stegophylla sp. TES_Ste_2020 | reverse complement strand
AAGACGATTAAAAAATAAAAGGCTAGAATCATCAATGGCAAAATGGCAACAAAACGAAAAAATCTATAGGCATGGCCGTATCAAGAAAAAAATTTCACGGGGGGGGGGTCGAATCTATACCAAAAATTATATATGAAAACTTGTGTGTTATATGTTGATGGTAATAAGTAAAAATTTAGAGCAATTTTAAACTTAACGTAAACATTTTTTTTGGGGGGGGGGGTTTGAACCCGGAAAACCACCCCCCTGGATACGGCCATGATGTTGGCCACCCCTGTTATCACACGAAATTCGCGCGCGCGAGCTAATAGGCTAGGCGGCAGCTGCGGTCGCGAGACGCCGTTACGTTTGACCGTCATCGCGCGTCGTTTCCACCTCGAGTCCGGTCTCGGTTCGCGGAGAGACCACAGCCGCCGGCAATCGCTGCCGCCAAACGACCGACAGACGGTATTATTATTATTATTATTATTATTCAGTCGTCGTCGTCGTCGTCGTCGACTGAGAAAGTAAACAAACTTGTACGACCTTGTGACGTCACGCCGGTGCAGCAGCAGCAGCCGCAACGACGACGTGTTTCTCCACAGCGGCGCGAGAGCCACGCACGCCGCCGACTCTGCAGATACTACGACCATAATGTTCCATAATAACAATACAAATAAAAATAATGTAGAGACATACTTTTACATCTTAAAACTATTATAAATTTCAAATTTCAAAAAAATTCACTCGAGTACATCGGACTTATAAAATTATTTTTTTTTTTGGAATTTACTTTTCGAGAGGAATATTCTTATCATTACCCTTTCAGAATATTTCAAAAATATTTGAATTCATATTAAATATATAACCTATATTATTTTCTAGAGCTGATCGATATCTGAGCGCATAGCTGTGCCATCTGTCGAGTTCCAAGCAATGCTGGTGTGTCTTTACACGAACCAATTCACCCACTTTTTCCAACCATAATAATATCTCCGCTTAGGCTTTTGAAACATAGATTAGGTTCAAGTAGTTCGGGACACTGTAAACAATTGATCCCAATAGTAAAACCTTTCCAAAAGAGTAGGATTAAAAAGTTTTAATTTTTGTTACTGAGTGACTGACTGACTGACTTACTATCAAAATTCTAAGACATTTTCCGTATAGGTAGAAGCGTTAAATTCTGCACAAAGATAGGTCTTATAGTTTAAGTCAGTGTTTCCCAACCTGGGGAGCACGCCTCCCAAGGGAGGCGTATACATATTGCTGGGGAGGCGCAAACAGTCATCATGAAATAAAATTTTTATTCGTTAAATTTTCATTTAATGTGGAGGAAAACTAAAAAATTTATCACTGTATTAATGAGCTGACTTTTTTGATGGAAGTATGGAGCTTGGCCTATTTTCACTGTTAGGTGGGGATACAATATTCTGTATGTTAAATTGTGAATCATTCCATATAAAGAATATAATATGTTTAGTATTACACAATATTATGAAAATATTTATTGCCGTTTCATAATTTCAGTACTCGCTTTAATGTTAATACTCTAGATCAGTGATTTTCAACCTCGTTATGTTGGTGACCCAAGATATTTACCTAATTTTTTTGCGACCTTTTTGAAAATAATTTCAAAAGGAAGCTACCCACATCCAGTTAATTTTGTTTAACTATCATAACCAAAGAAACTATTACTCTTTGTGTATTTATTCAAAACCAACGTTCAAAATGAAAAATTTTAAGCTTTTTCAAACAAATAATTTACAAAAGAAGTTTCATAAAATATTTTTAAAATTGTTTCACATTCGTAGTTCAAAATTAAAATATTATAATATCAACGTTGTAAATTTTTAGCGAACCATTCAAAATTATTCGCGGCTCTATGGTTGAGAACAGCTGCTCTAAATCATTCTGCCTATAATAAATACCGAATATGAATAACTAAGCCTTAAATATTAATTAATAGAATTTTGTGATCAGTATGAATAAATTAAAAGTAATTTTAATAGTTATAAAATTTGCATAAAACATGTAATTCATTTTTTTCATTATAATTTATTTGTTTAATACGTTATTAAAATGTATAACTTGTTTTATTTTTCAATGCGTACAAGAGCGTATTTTCAATAGGCAGAGTAGAAAAAACTACTTAGCGCTGCTGATTTAAAGAGTGGAAAATTTTTTTATTGGTATTTTAATTTTCTGATAAAGCATAAAAGCAAAAAAAAAATTCATTATTTAGTACTTGCTAAAAATTATTGTTATTTGTTTTTATTGATCTTGTTAGAATTGTACTTCCGTATTTACAATTATTACATTTATATCTTTTCTTTATTATATTTTGTCATAACAAGAAACCATAACTCTCAATTATCAAGCCAAAATGTATAAGCTCCTATAGTAAAAATAAGCTTATGAAACTTATATTTTTACTGAGTAAACATGAATTCAATTAACATTTCGGAATATACTCTACTTTCATAACGTATAAAGCCAGACATACTTCGCACAACAGATATTCGGATCAGATACTCTTGAAGGGTATGTATAATTTGTATAATTTTAAAGAAAAGATAAATCATTTCTTCAATAAGACGATTCTGAACGAAAGAAGTTAATAATATAAAGAACAATAATAGTCGTCATTTTTAACACATTCACCAGGAGTATCTGACCCGAAGAGCGAAGAATATCCGTGCTGCGACGTATATTCGGCTTTCTTGTCTATACTTTACTTTATTTTACTTTAATTTACTTTTTTTTTATCTAATAAATAAACTAAAAAATATTAATTAAACCTTTTCAAAATTTGCTTGCGCCAAAATGTGTTTCATATTATTGTCTATCTATGTTTAAATTTTCATAAAGTTCGGATCAGAAAATAGTGGTTTCCGAGTCCTTTTTGTCAAATTTTGGGTAGGTTTTTCCAAAAAAAAAAAGCATTGAAGAATTGAGAAATTTTAAAAATGACCTCTCTAAAGTACCAACTAGGGGCAAATCCGGTTTCAAAAAGTTACTGATCAAAACTTTTGGAAAAGTAGATCTATACGAAAAAGTGTATACATGAAAAAAAAAATAAATATCATTGTTTATTATTATCACAATTAAAACATGATAAAAACATCATTCTAAAATAGATATAGGAAGTAGTATATTGTGTGGCAAGGGCGGGAAATGAGTAATTTCAGTAACGGGCTGAAATTGCCTTCCCACACGAGCCACACATACTATTTTTCATCACACCTCATATATTTATAAAACTCCATGGACAACTTTTTCTTCCACGGAGCTGGCTGTAAAGTAACTTTACCGCTCAACCTCATATATTTTTGTAATAATTCTAGGACAACTTTTTTTGTTCCATGTAGTGAGTGGGCTATAAAGTAACTTTCTGTCCGTGAATGAGAAAGTAGTCCTTTCTGCTCGCTGAATGGATAGTAGCCATTTTTCACCACATTTACTTGTATCGAAAATTTAATTATCAATGCAACTGTGGCAAAAAATACAATTTCAACGTGTAGATTTTACTTTTGGGGAAACGCTCTTATTTTATCTACTCTTTCACCTCCGCGTTAATCATTTTCAAAAAGCTGTTTCATTTAACAAGTATATTTACACAAACTTTAATGATTTTAATTCCAATGCCTATTTCGTTGTTGATTTTTTTTTTTTATATTCCTATATATTATAATAGATTTTTTTAATTTATAAAATTATACTTCTATACTGATACTATATATACTTCATGGACCAATGGTCTCTCATAATTTTTTTGGAGAATTTATAATATAATATATTATGTTTAATAAGAAGTTTTAATTAAAATTATGAAATCATCTCTGTTTCAATGCTTACAAACAAAAACGTAAAATATATAAAAGTATAATGTATATTTTACTTGCAGTTATACATGATATTGTATTTGTACAATGTATTTTTATAATACTCTTAAGTCTTAAAGGGTGTAGATTAATTATCCAACTATCCTCTCTTTAGATAGACTATCGCCTCACGTTGAGCTTATATTTTCTCGTATCACTCTAAAAGCACCAAATGTTTCCGAATCGTAGATCTTGTTTTAATAATTATTTACTCGCATAACGTTTGATAACATTGAGTTTATTATAACGGTAACACTAGGTATTTCTTTGGCGCAAAGAAAGTAAAACTGGTTCTTCTGAAGACATTGTTTTGGTCGACCGGCCGTTATTATTGCATAAAGCGTCCCAATAACCCGATGACTCATAAAAATTAAAAAAGTGGAAACCAGTACTTACGTTAATTTTACACGATAAACATTGCTTTAATTTAGGTATGTATGTGTTTTTTGTTTTTTCATCATTCGTCGAACCACGCGATGTCGAATTTATCTTATACTCGAATCAAATTATTCGTGACGTATTAACTGTTTAATGTTTATACCGCTATTGGCTCGCATATGCTCGTTATTAAAAACGATTAAATTATTTCGTTTAATATTTCTCGACTCTATTGGCGTTCGTTATTTTGAAATAACAACAATAATACAGGCAAGTCGTAAAAAGTAATTAACATACTAAGGTAATAACGTACGATTAACATAATCTAAAATTCCGTTAAAATTAAAAACTTTCAAATGTAAACAAATTACGAAAAATAAAACATAAGTAACACAATACTTATATGCATGGTATTATAAAAAATGCATAAAAAATTAATTCAAACATTGACGTCAATCGATTGGCAATGACTATAAATACTAATAATAAAATAATGCTGAAATTATTCAGTATTCATTAGGTTTAATAATTATTGTGTTCAACGCGTATTATAATCGGTACATATAAACTGTGCCAACAAAATTTAAAACAATAATGTACCTACCCTTTTTTTTTTCAACTGAATCAAAAACAATTATTTTACGGCCGCAAACTTATTAAAATATACACCACTGTACGACTTGAACGTCCCTCGTTCAGATTTAATATTTTGTCGACAAAACAACATATCTTTAAATCATAATGCTTTCCCCCCCCACCCAATAACCTATTATGGAGGTGTCGCGGTCGAACGAAGGGTACGGATTTTCGATCCCTTTTTAATCCGGTTAAAAAATTCTTTCGATATTGAATTACAGAGAAAATAATATCCCGTAAGTGTGTAAAAAAAGAAAACACCCCCTATTGTTGATTGATGATTCCTGACAGACGCATGCTAAGTAACAGAAAACATCTGATGTTTCAATCGAGGAGGAAAAATGTTTTCTTCGTTTATGCGTTATGTTTTTACGTTTGGTAAAAATAATAAATCTGATTTAACGAATAACATTTTAAGTATATGGCTGTTTATCGAAAATATCGAACTCTGTATTTATCCATAGTTGATCGTCAGTCGAATAAAACACGTTTTGTGTTTTCGAAGTCGTCAGCCTGTTATTAAATAACTGTATAACATGATGTTAAATCTATTTAGTCGTCGACAAAGACATGTTTTATTTTTGTTTTCAACATATTATAACATATTTCTCACTTTGGCAATTAATTAGTATTTTAAACCAGAGACGGCTAGAATCTTAATGATTTTATAGGTTCCGGTTCCGGTTCTGAAAAAAATAAAAATAAAAACAAAAAACGACGATTTTACCCTCATCAACTGCGGTGGTGAATCTCGCGTGTTTCGTCACTTGTATTGATTAACTCGATCTTTGTCAGTAGACTAGATTAAAAAAGATCCTTTTGTTTGCTTTGCATAAGTGCACAAAGTTTATAAACGTTTCAATAAACGAAATAAATAAATTTTTAAAACTTTTCACGAGATAATGTGAACCTATATACGTATTTTGATTTGAATTAGCTCGTTTGTAAAAATATACGAAAAATGTCCTTAAACTACAAAAAATAATATTCTACTATACATGAAATTATAATTTTGTGCTTATGGAGGAGAGCTCCTGGATAAAAAAATGCAATTCTCATTAAAATCTCCTCTCATTTATTCTAATTAAGGGTCGGAAGTTGTTGCATTCGCATGTTTTTTGTCAGCAATTAGATTTATTTTTAGGTAAGCTAGAAATTCATTTTATGACAGTACGTAATAAATATTAAAAGTTTATAGTGCATACTTTTACAAATTTGGTGATTTTGTAGTTTTAAGAGCATATTTCTTAATTTTACAACTTTTTAGAACATACTTGATGATAAAAATTGAAATTCGGTAATAAAAAAACAAAATGAATTCATTTTTAGAGTTTTCATTAGATATTAAATGTATTATTGTACTTACTCTGTGTTTCAAATCCATTTTTATAAACATTAGAAACATAAAAAAAATATAAGAAATAATGTACTTAGTTTTTCAAAGTATAAAAATTTTCTAATAATTAATAATGAACGATGTTTTACTTTGAAAATAATTTAAAAAATATTTATTAGTTCAATTCAACAATTTTTAAGGTAATAACAAAGTTATACTTAAAAAAAATTGTTAAATTAAAATACATTTAAGTAGGAACTTAACGGTTTTTTAAATTTTGTTTTAGGTTTTTCAAATATATTATATATAATTTAATGGAAAAATGTTTAAAGAAAATTAATTTAATTCATAAAATGTTTTTTTCAAACAATTATTTTATTTTGTACATTTATTTCTGGAAATGTAGGCTGATTTTACATTTTTATCACACGAAGCTCCATTAAATCCATCTACTCAAGAGTATTAAGCATGGGCATCGATTAATAAAATACTTGTAATAAATTATTAAAATGTTGTTTAATAAAAAAACAAAAGTATGCGTATCCAATACTCTTTGAGAGCATGGAGAGTTCCGAGCATTAATTATTATAATGCTATTTCGAATTGCATGTGGCTTCGCGACGGTGCATAATATTTCGGTATAATTCTCGCGTGTCTGATGCCCAAAAACCAGTCGACGGCGGCGGCGGCGGCTTCGCTGTTAACAGTGAATGACGCGCGGTCGTGCACTTGGACTCGTGCTAGAGCACACGGACATGGACCGTTCGACTCGAAAATCGCGGAACTTCGGTCTGTCGTCACTCGCGCGGTTCAAGGAGACGTTCGTCGTACACGGGTCCACGGCACAATAATAATAATAATAATAATAATACTATTGTCCGCATATTTTCCCCCTCTCTCCGCGCCACTGCCATCATCGTGATATTATTATTATTATTATTATTGTGATACAGTCATCGGCCTCACTTTCTTCCACATGCCGCGCGCGCAGTGCCCGAAATATAATTTTGAGTATTTCACGAAATCCATAAGGACTCGCCTGGAATAATAATATGTGATTTTTGTCGGCTGACTCACGCAGGTCTCGTGGTGGTGACGCGCCAGCGACAATGGAACCCCCCCCCCCTCAGTGGTATAATAAATACCACGTTATGTTATGTTATATTGGATCGACGACGAGTAATGCAACAACAGGTATCTGAAATGATGCAATAGGCGTATGAAAATATTCGCTATCTTCGATCTTGATTTTTTTTGTCCCGTTTTTTTTTCTACCACCGCCGTCATCCCACGATGTCGACGGAAACGTGTTCGAACTCGCGCGAACCGGAAACGATATTGTACCCTGGTAAAATATTATAATATCATTGTGATATTTACACGCGACAACGCGCGTAACGGGTTTTTTTCTTCGTTCCGTCTGCTGCTGCGCCGACACTTTCGATTCGCGAAATTCAAATGAGTGTGAATTTCGTAGTCGACGTAGTCGTGTCGGCAAGTTGTGCAATACGCGCGTGACGCCGTCTGTCCCGTTCTCAGTCTTGTAAAGTATTCGAGCAAAACTATTTTAATACCTTTTTTTTTTTTGTATTTGAATACTATTCTAAATACTTTAAAAAAAAAATAAAATGTATTCAAATATGTATTTTGAATGTATTTTTTTTTGGTATTTTTATTTTTTAAATTTTAATAATTTGGCAGAAAAAAAATAACTGTGTTTATAAATAATATAAACTATAAATACAATGAGAATGACTGAAACAAATTTGGAAACAAGTTATAATGGTCAAATGCAACAAAACCTATAATTAATACAATTATATAAAATATAATAAAGAGTATTGACAATAATTGTATGATTATAATAACAATTTCATTTAAATAAAAATTAAAATTAAATGTTAATATTATTATATTAGATGTATTCGAATAATTTTTTAAGTAGGTATTCAAAAAATTATTCTGAATGTACTTTTTGAAAAATATTCGAATACGTATTCTGAATACAAAAGTGAAAGTATTCTTTACAAGACTGCCCGTTTTGTATTGTTTCGATTAGACGCGACGGAATCGTATCGTTTAATTGTTTTTTTTTTTTGTAAACTCAAACGAAATGTTTTTTTTTTTTTTATCGTAATCATCATTATGAGCTGCGTGGGCTCCTTTTTGTTTTTTTCGTTCTAGCGAGAAAAATCGACAAGTCTCAAATATTTGATTTTAATGATGACAGTTTGAGCTGTAAAATAATATTAATTAATAAAACCTTTACAAAAAAAAAAAAAAAGCGATGACATTAAATAAAAGAAAGTGCCATTGTTATTAAGTAGTATACGTTTTCCCGTTCTTAGTCCGTTTGTAATTTATCGCAGTTTAACCTCAACAATATGATCAGATTGCGTTAATTTTCAAACACGATATTAGTGATTTTATATAATACGTAATAATGAAATGTTAGCAACTACATAACCGGTTGAGTATGAAACTTGTATGTTTAAAATGTAATTTTTTCGTTTTTCTCACACAATATGCATATATATATTATACAAAAAACATTATCAATCAAATTTAAAATTCACTATAAGAATATACAAACGTGATTGATTATTACATCATCAATTAATGACGGAAATAAAATATATTTTTTAAAAAATACTACAACTTTATTATTTTAGTCAACATTTTGCGCACTGGATCTGATCATGAATGAATCATTTACAGTGAATCCATTGATCAGCATTCCTGTCTTCCAAACCGTATTATTTGATGCGTTATATTATTCTGAATACCTACAATTAATATTTCATTATTTTTCTTTAAGGTCATTTACCGGTTCTAGGTATTATTATATTATTTTGCTTGATCTTGTTTTGTTGACTTAATATTTTTTTTTTTTTTTTTTTTTTACTTATCGTAGAGACAGTGAGTCAGTAGTTTCAACTTTATGCCCTTATTTAACAAATGAATCTGTCGAAAAAAATGAATTGTCTCACAATATTTTGAAACTGCAGCTTTAGCGTAACAAATCCTTCGTATTTACTGATGACGATACATTTATGTTTAGTCATTATCATTATTATCATTACTCAAAACCGTATTTATATACGTAATTAAAGATGGTTTTGTAATATTATATGATTAATAAATGATTATATTTATTAAATAACATGTCTATTGGCATATAAACGATATACGTTAGTGTAAAAACAATTAAATGCGTTTAAAACAAGATAGTACTCATTCAGTCAATATAATTATAATTATACTCTGTTTCCAAAGTAATTTTCTTTTTTTTTTTTTTTTTTTTTGATCGTACAATTTTTATTTCTGTATACTTGTGAGTCAAATTATATTACTCGACCAAGACTGTTGTAATAGATAATATTATATTTTGATATTTTATCGGCACTACTTCCGAATACCCTAAAGGATGTTACAGCTAAAATTCGGTAACTACGAATAAGAATGGGAAAATTACATTTTCCCTGGGCTCTATAATCCAATAATACGTATGTTAAAGGTACCGTGGTTCTTTTTTGAAATTTAAAAACTGTATAAATTACATAAATATTAATCAATAACTATGTGCCTGTAGGATTTATTAATTGGAATATCCGAACGTTATTTCGTCGAATATCGACAATAGAAAATAATTATTTACAAAATAACAAAATTAAATGTTCATAACTAATATTATTGGTAAAACAGTATAAATATAAGGTGGTAATTTTAGATTCTGACTGGAGTGAAGAAACTTGTGTTTTTACAACAGAGACGTTCCCAAGTTTTGCGAGGCCCTGGGCATCATTATGATTCAAGGCTCTTGAATTTACAATATTGCATTGAAATTTAATGGTATACTAACGGTTTTTAGCCTTTTTATATTCGAGTACCAC
>JAIPRM010015503.1:0-10104 GCA_025469315.1 Stegophylla sp. TES_Ste_2020 | reverse complement strand
GTTTTACTTAAGAAATGATTTATCGTTTCTTTAAAATTTAATACGCCCGTCAAGAGAATACCACCCGTCGTGCGAAGTATGTCCGGCTTTTTTTTTTTTTTTCTGTTCCTATAAATCATAATACCTCATAAAATTTGTAATTATCGATTCGGTATGTTTTTCGAGCAACTATATATATAGAGTTTACTTAAATTTCGGATCGATGAATATTTTTTTTACTGAAGTTTAAATTTTGAATTGCAATTCAAATTATACACGTATTCAATGTATTATTTTTAAGGCGAAAAACTCTATACTACCTTATTCTCACGTGTGTGTAATTATATTGTGTGTTCATATTTCGGTTGAAAGTTTTCGAGTCAATTTTCGTATATAAGACCTTTTTAAATTTCGAAACGAAGCCGAATTAATCGTTCGGAATGGACCCGAATAATCGTGTTATTAAAACGTGTATAATAACTCGATATGAAATATGACGACTTTATTATTATTATTATTATTATTATAAATATCGTTCGGTACAATCAATTGGAAGTTCGGTGGTTCGGAATCGTTATATTGAAAAAAAAAAAAAAATGATTTATCGTTTGTCGGAAAATTCGACACTCGAGAGGAGCGAAGAACAAATCATCTGTATTATATACGGTACAAAATATACGACCGGCTATTTATTTATTTCTCTTTTTTATTTTATTATTTTATTAAAAAAAAAAATATATATATATATATATATAATAATAATAAACGACGAAGAGCGTAACACGCGGTTTTCTTGTTTTCGCAATATTATTATTTTCGTTTTACACGTTTTTTTTTCGCGCGTAGTAGTACGACGACACACGGTTCGCGCGTATCGTATTTTTTTATTATTTTAATTTTTTCTCTTTTCACGCGCAAAAAATAATAATAAATAAATGAAAAACGTAACGTCGGTGTGTCTAATATATTATTATAACACTTTTATCGTTCAAACGTTACGAGAACATAAAACACACACACACACAAGCATGTACTCACACATGCACACGGAGTGGGTGCAATCGCTATAAAGTGTAAAAACGTGAAACTAAAGGCGGAAATAATAATATAACTTCGCGGCACTCACTACCTGAAAGTAGTACGACGAACGCGCTCTGCGCATCATATATTATAATAATAATAATAATAATGATAATATACGGGGACCGGTGAAGCTTGTCGGCCGAAACGACGGGGTCGCTAGGAGGAGCACCGTTTTCGTTTACTACGCGCGTTCTTTTTGAGCCTCGCCGCTCCGCAGCAGTGTATACATTCACGTATATTCTACCGTCGGGTTGTAATAAAAATTCGATTATTCGCTTTTTGTAAAAACACCGATTCTCTCCTGGTCATCAGTCTGAGAACCACTGCTCAGGACCACTCTGGAGCCCACAGTGCATTCTAATTACATAAAACTATCCCCACACAAATCGCGTCATGTCACAGGTACTTAAAAAAAGTGGAACTAAATTTCATTTTTTATTTATTTATTTATTTTTTTTTTTTGATTCTGAACGAAGTGAAGAGAAGCTAGCGGTGTCTTTACAATGATGTTTATTTTTATTTTTTTTTTTTTTGTGTACAACTTCTCGTATAGAAATACTTGTCCAAAAGTTTCGATCAATAACTTTTTGAAACCCGATTCGTCTCCAGGTTGTACTTTAGAGAGGTCATTTTTTGAATTTCTCAATTCTTCAATGTTTCTTTTGGGAAAACTACCCAAAATTTGATAAAAATGACTCGAAAACCATAATTTTTTAATCACAATTTTATGAAAATTTAAACATAGATAGAAAATCCTATAAAATAGATTTTGGCGCAAGAAAATTTTGAAAACGTGAAAAAAAATTTTAGACATTTTTCGAACATTTTTTTTTTTTCTTATATTATTATTAACTTCCTTCGTTCAGAATCGTTTTACGGAAGAAATGACTTATCGTTTCTTTAAAATTTAATACGCCCGTCAAGAGAATACCACCCGTCGTGCGAAGTATGTCCGACTTTTCTCCGTGTACAACTTTTCGTTTGGAAATACTCGTCCAACAGTTTCGATCAGCAAATTTTTGAAACCGGATTTGCCTCTAGATGGTACTTTAAAGAGGTCATTTTTTAAATTTCTCAATTTTTCAGTTTTTTTTTTTGGAAAAAGCTATTTAAATTTTAACAAAAACGACTCGAAAACCATTATTTTTTGATCCGAACGATATGTAAATTTAGAAGACGCAAGAAAATTTTGGAAATGTGAAAAAAATAGTTTGGACATTTTTCTAACATTTTTTTTTCTCGTTTATTTTTTTTTTATATTATTAACTAACCGTTTCTTTAAAATTCAATACACCCGTCAAGAGAATATCCCACCCGACGACGACGTGCGAAGAACACCTCGACGAGCCAAGTACGCACTTTTCTTTTTTTTTTAAACTTTTGCCGATTATTTTTGTCAACCGATAATATAATACGATATCGCGTATCTCCGTCTCCTGCAGTTCCTTTTTTGGGGTTCCCGTCAAATGTCATCTCGTGCGAACGAATTCACAAGGTTTCCCGCCGCCGCCGTTTTCAATTATCGTCGCCACACACGCGTTACAACAACAAATGTACCACCACAACACGTACACGTGGTGTTTGCGCGCAGATTTGTTTCGTAGATTCGGCGGCGGCCCGTAGTTTGCTTACATAGTTTGCCTTGTTCGCGCACAAAAGCACGGGGGGGGGGGACTCGATCGCGTAAACGGATTTTTCGATGCCCCGCGCGAAAACCACTCAGACACAGAACTTGTTTGCGTGCATAAATATTACCCATTACAAAAGTCACGATTTTTTTATTTATTTTTCCATAGTTCGAATGCTGTGCGAGATTGTTTTCAAAAACATTTTGCCTTTTCGTTTTTTATGGATTTCAGGACTACTGGTGTGAAATGTGTTTTTTTTTTTTTTTCCGATTGAATTTAACATTTAAACATGTTAAATGTGAAAATCAAAAACGCTCGATGGCAATTCAATGATTATTTTATAAATAATAATTTTGCAAGCCGCCTCATCTTATTGTCTCTACGTTTAATAATGCACCAAAGAGGGAAGGAGGGGGTTTCAAATTGAAAATATTAGATTCTATGGAAACCCGTCGACGCAATTACAAAAAAAATTCTGGAGGGGCTACATTGTTTTTTCGATTAATTTAACATCCCAGAGAACATTAAACTGATGCAATTTTCAAAAAATCTGGGTCTATGAGTGGTTTATTTTTTATTTTTTGGGGGGGACGTTATAGCCCCTGAAACCACCCTGATTGTGTTAATGACTAGACTCTTTATAATTTAAGATCTTGTTTATACATACAGTAACTATTTTAAATTCTAAACCCCCCCCCTAGAAAAATTTGAAAATACGCCACTGATTATACCTGTCGAAAGGTCATCTGACTCGATCGAACGGTGCCGCGATTTCGATATCTTTTGCTCGTGTGATGCGAGTTTTCTGGCAGACAAAAAAGGCCGGACATACTCCGAACAATGGGTATACTTCGCACGACGGGTGGGATATTCTTGGTGGGTATATTGAATTTCAATTAAAAAAAGATAAATCGTTTCTTCGATAAAACGATTCTCTAAGCATTGTTTATACAAATTTCATGTTAACGTTTATTGATTACCATGGCCATAATGGTCCCGACATTCAAAACAACAAGTGTCGACCCTCCTAAAAAATGCGAATTTCGAAAAATACCGAGTATCTTAGTACCATCTAGAGCGGAATTCCGATTCGTAAAGTGAAAAACAAATAAATGAAAACCGTCGTAAGCTTTTTCGCTCTGCGCGGAATCTAAACAAAAAAAACCAGCCCCGTACGCGTAGTACAAATGAGGAGTATCACTTCGCCAATGATTCCGTCGGCAACGACCCGAAAATTAGAGAGAAAAACGAACACAAAAGGTACTCCCGCCAACGACGGCGGCGTCGGCGGTGGCATACACCGTATTATAATAATAATGTGTTACACAGGTATTATTTATATTGTAATAATAATACGGCGCGCGGTCCGAAACACAAACACGTTTATGTATACGTATGTGTGTGTGTGTGTGTATAATAATAGTGTTCGGAGCTCCGGGGCCGCGCCTCGGTCGGGGGAAGGTATAAACGCGTTGAGTTATTGTTCTGTTGATTTATTATCGAAAAACTGTCGGAAGGCTTTTCATATATGTATGCGAAAACTGAAACTGCGACGCGCGAGCGGTTGTTCGGCGGGACGAGCGCGCGGCGAGAAAAGCGAAGGAACAGCCGGAGGAAGAGTAGGCGAGCGAGGAGGAGGAGGAAAGAGTGGGAGGAGATTTACGATAGGCAAAAAAAAAAACGGAAAAAAAATGGCAAACAAACAGCCTCGGGATTGAGCCGGAGAGCGAAAAGGGAGGTGTGTGTTAAATCTCGGGGTTCGGGCCTTTTCAAAAACGTTTTCTGCCGAAACTCTATAACAATACGCATATATACATATAGGTGAACGCGGGCGGCGGTTTTGATGATGTGACGCCGCCACCACCGCAAAGACGGAAAAAGGGCGGAAAATTACGCGCCGGGTATGTATAATATATACAGTATGTCCCGAAAAAGTCTCATCATAAATAACTTGGAGGAATACCTATGTTTTAAAATTTGATTTGAAAGTAATATCCTTACACATAAAAATTTCTTTTTTTTTTCCTGTCAAAAATTTAAATATTAAAAAAAAAAAAAAAAATGTATTTTCTTAGAATTGACTTTCACGAAAATTGCAAAATATTATTCATTTTACAACCCTGTGTGTAATTTTTATCAATAAGTATTAACTGCATGATCTATATGACAATAGGTACTTATTTATAAACTCAGGCTCTCTCAGTAAAATAAAAACATATAAATAACAAAATATACTTTAAACGTATTCACTATTCGAGTACTGCATGTAGTATAGGTTGACCATATTTAAGAAAATAAAATACAGGACAAAAATATTTTTAAATAAATAAGTATTTATTACATACATAATATATTTTATGTTTTTGAATCGTGAAAAAGTGTAATTTTTAAACTACCTATTACAGATTACATTTAAACACATAAAAATATTATTTTGAAAAACATAAAATAACATGATTTAACTAAATTGATACTTTTCAAAATTTCTTCAAATCCATTTATTCGTGTATATTGTATACTTTACTTTCTAAAAAAAAATTGTAAATTCTTTTTACGATTATAATTTATTTAATGGTATCCACAAGATTTCTAGATTCTTATATTATTTTTTTATTCAATAATTTCATTTCAAAAATTTTAAATCAACAAGTAAGTCAAAAAACGGGATTAATATGGGACAAACTTGAAATTACGGGACAAAAAACGTTCTGAGAGAAGTTTATCCGGACAACGGGACGCAGAGCCGAAATAAAGGACAATCCTGTATAAAACAGGACGAATGGTCGTACGTGTCATTAGTAATAATAATATAGTGAAATAAGAAAAACCAAATATATTAGCTGTTTTTCGAACGCATTTCTTCGTACATTTCAGCAGCGCAGTTTTATACATATTATTATATTGAACTTTTAATTCAATTAATTGTGTTTTCGAAACGCCTTTCTAGTGCGCCGTTCTAGTATTCTATTCCCCGTCTATGATCCGAGTGCCGTTCGACCATCATTACCTGTTTTCGATCCTAGTGCATTTCGACCATATTTTTGTTGACTTTTTTTTTTTTTTTCTCAACCCAAACGCGATTCGACCAAAATAAATGCCATTTGACCTCGCCCCGAATACGGTAGAAGGTGTGGCGGGGGGGTGGGTGGTGGTGGTGGACGCGACGATAAACGCGTGCGATAGCGCCGAGAAGGCGACGACGGACGCAGTGCACGTGGTGTAATCCACTTTTATCACCGACATTCCGCGCAAAACTCTGACGTTTTCGACACGGTCAATCCCCTAAGACACAGATCCCTAGTGTATATATTATATTTATATATATTTTTGTACTTGGAACTATATATATATATATATATATAACACTCATACTCGTGAATTTTTTGTACTCGTATGTGTGCACATATTATTATATTTATACTCATATATACTCCTTTCAAATGGCTCTCGCCGTTATATATTATCATGTATTTCGATCGGACAAATAAAAGACTCAAATAATATGTATAATAATTCAGCTCGTCTTCCAGAGAGACGTGTGTGAAATCTCAACTCGTGTGATAGTCTCACGACATTATTGTGTGTGTGTTGTCTATGAAATAAACATTGTTGCCAGATAAAAATCAACACTTAACTAAAAAAACATTCTTCTTGTTGTACGCCATACATAAACAATTTTAATCACTTGAGGTAATATTTTAAAAATGACTATCCAAATAATACATTTACAAAATTACAACATAATATTATGAAAACGGATACACACCTAACGCATTTGTGGTGTTCAACTAATTGGGCAGTCAACAACAAAAGATCAAACAACTTCCACCGACTCCACGAAAAAAATCAATATTAGAATTTATTTTATTTATTTATTTTTTGTGCATATTTTAAAGGCATACAACTGCACGACATATATTCAATGAGTTTTTAATGCATAATTTATATTTATAATGACAATCCATTTATAACTGTCTGTAATCGAATATTGTCGATAATAGTTTAGCAGTATTTTTTTTTGTTTTCGTATGATAATTTAAATATAAAAAGTATAAAAATCAATTTCTAGAGGGAATTATTATCGTCGTATGAGTAATACAGTGGGAAAATATTGTCATCAAGGGAGTATTCGAAAATTTAATACATTAGAAAAACATTATATTAGCAGCAACTTAACGAATTACATTATTTAGGGGAGTTTACAGTCTCCCGCTCGCGACAAGCACGCGATATTAACGAGTTACCTGTAGATATGGACTTTATACCGGTGTTTATATGTGTGTGTGTATGTGTGTATTTATTACGTTTATAATTATAATATTAATCTTTTATTATTATTAAACAATCGGTCGTGAGCGCGTACACGACACGCAGCACCGGACACCCGTTGAAAAGGTTTATCCGTTTACAAAATAATATAGTCATCGTCTCGAGAGCCACGTGTTATATTATCACCCCCCCCCCAATGGGCCGAGGGCAACAAGTCGAGAAGCGCTAATTTTAAACCTGAGAGTGGAACCTTAATTATTTCTTACTTTCCGTTTCCAGTAATTGAATATTTAAGGATGATATTTCGATTCCGGTTCATCAAATGTCATTAAGAAATCAAATTAGTTTATAATAGATTTTGTATACAGCGGCCATACCGTAATGACCAATGCAGATTTTAATTGCCATAAGCGCGTTTTATTTCAACGAGAAGAGTCGAGATTCCATAAAATAAGAATAATAGCAAGTTCCACTAAGGGGGTTTTGACTTTTAAAATGTTTTCAGGAATCGTTTGCTTCGGTTCCGGTTAATGTTACAATTTTTAAAATATATTAATTATTACTTCTCATTAACAAAATATGTTCATTCTACGCGAGTATTTCCGAAGTCTTTGAGGAACGAACACAAAATGCGTTTAGATTCGTAACTTTTGCATATTTTATACCCGTTGTGGAATTCAAAGAAGTTCTAAAAACTATAGTGGTGTCCGACGTCTTTAGAAAAATTTCATTTCGATTTTAATTGCGATCAAGTGTATATTATATCACATTAAAAGCGCTGTTGAGAATTTCGAACAATTTTAATTGCCTAAAGTTAAATTAAAAGCGAATAATGTTTTTCTCCGTAAAATCCACGTGTACAAAATGTTTTCCTTTGTATCGGTATTATTTCACGTCGTGTGTTCTATAAAAGGTAAAATATGACATTAACGATTACACAACTATTATATATAACCTCCGGCTATAAAATAACAATACATTTGGAAATGATTCTTCGATTTTATACAGTACTCTATATCGATACGGCCATAATTTCATCATTATACCGTGTAACAACACAAAAGTTAATACAACTTGTTTCGCTTTTATTATTTTTTTTTTAGTACAATAATATTAATTACTATAGTTTGAACACTCGTTATTAGATCTACAATACAAGAACATAACTCGTGTCGAGTACGGAAAAGTTTTAATGAACTTAATTATTATTTCTATCAAGAACTCGCGATAAAATAAAATGAAAAAATGTTAAATCTTCGATGAAATTCACTACATGGAGAGACTAACGAATTCGTTTCGAACAACCGAAACCATAAAACCCCGGTGGTATTCAGATCGTGTAGGTTCTTCCGAAAGTCGTTTGTTCTCTCTTTCCGAAAGCTTTTATTTAATTGAAACGGAATTAACTCGGTGCAGGTGTGATCGGCGGCGGTAGTGAGTATTGTTTGCAATAGACAGAACATAAATAATATTTCCATCGGATTCCCATTCAGATTCTATAACCACTGTCCTCGACTTTGAAAAACATTTATCGACAAAAATACATTATCGCGTCACGAACGCCTCTGAATAACTTTTTAAAATCGATCGCCACTCGAGTGATTCCCATCACCGCGCGTATATTATTTTTTAAACTAGTGATTCCCAATCGGGGGGGGGGGGGAATTAAGTGACGGTGAAATAACGAGTTTTTTTTGTTGTTAATTTTGTTAAAAAAAAAAAAAATACATTTTAAATTTACTTAAAATATTATCTAATTGTATTATATATATATTACCTCATATTTAATATTTTGAGTTAATAATATGTCTAACAAAAACAAATAATAGAAGTAAAAAAAAAAAAAAAAAAAAACAATAGTAATTGTATAATATACGTGTATACTTACAGTTAATACTGTCTAATTTATTTATACGACTGCCAAAAAAAAAATCAGAACTCTAGTTTAAGAAGGTATGAGATATGAGATTTTTGTTCGTTTACAAGAGGGGGACGTGAGATTTTTGATGAAATTGCGTGGGAGGGATAGAATGAAAAAAAAATATAGTTTTGGGAACCACTGCTCTAAACGGCGTTTGCGGTATAATTCGACTAATTATTTGTACTTCGTCATAATCAAACGAGATCCCGCCTATGTGTAGCGTACGAGATGCATAAATTATGAAAAAATATTTTATCATCTGCAGGGAATGTAAACGATAATTGACAATAATAATAATATTATTCCGATGTAGTACGTCACTAGAATAGGGGTGAAAAAGCGTACAACGGGGTAAAGAAGAATAAATATTCATGTACGGTTAATATAATAACATCACGATCCACAGAGCGTAGTTTTTGAAAAAAAAAAAAAAAAAAACCCCCCGTTGCACTTTTTATAATTCGATTTCGTTCTTCAAATAAATTACGTTTGGAAATGTAATAATTTAATATGAAATACGTTTCCACCGCGGTTGTGTATTCGAACAAAAAATACATTTTCGTCCTAGTTCGATGGGTAAGCGAAACGATTTATTTGTTATTATAATAATTGATTTTCTTAATAATAATAATAATAATATAATTATAATAATATTAAGTTGTCCGTTCAAATTTCCAACACCAGACAAACGTTATTTTCATTACGGCCGAGTAACACGAATTGGATTTTTATATTCCGTTTCACTTGCCTTCGCTACCCGGGGGGGGGGAGCCTCGTGCTTTCAACCCGAATTTTGGCCCATTTTTCGTTTATAACTTAAATAAAACCAATTATCGAACAATAGCCACTCCGACAAATGAAATCGAATCAGTATTTTAGAAGAGAATCGGAATAAATTTGTCGATTCATATAATACCGCAAGTCGCACCTCGGCTGTTATGGAATATTATTAAAATGAAAATAAATCCATTATTGTTTGGATCAACGATGCTCGTAAAAAATTATTCTCTAAAGCAACTTTCTCGAAAATTATACCTCTTCGTGAGGAATATTTTGGTAAAAGAAAATTTCTTCTGGGTTAACAATAAAAAAAAAAAAAGCCGGACATACTTCGCACGATGGGTGTACTTCGCACGACGGATGGTATTCTCTTGACGGGCGTATTAAATTTTAAAGAAGCGATAAATCATTTCTTCAGTAAAACGATTCTGAACGAAGGAAGTT
>JAIPRM010015502.1:0-10105 GCA_025469315.1 Stegophylla sp. TES_Ste_2020 | reverse complement strand
ACTTTGAAAAATGCTAATTTTCGTCAAAAAAAAATTTAATTAAAAATTGTATAAAATTAATTTGTTCATTTCTGGTTTGATTGTGTTACACTGTTCGATAGCGCAATAAAAGAGCTTTAAAATAAAAAAAAAAATATTGGAAAAAGTTGAATACTTTTGAAGATACATAAAAAATGGGTAGTAGGTGCGATTTTGGTGAAAAAAAAGTTAAATCACATTATAACTTAAAAAATAATCGAGTTAGACCCCTCTTTAAAGGTGGTTTTTGCATAACTTTTGGTATACTTTCGTATAACGCCGGCTGGTCACTTCCCCCCCGGACACATTGTATAAAAAAAAAACATGCAAATGGACCCATTAGAGAGGAGACGCGACACACAAGAACACTCACACACGGTGTCTTGTTAACGAGTAAAATGTGTGTACGTTATTATCATTTTGGTGTGCGCACATAATATATTACAAATTATCGTATAATGTACGTACGTACGACCTATCCCCGAAATAATCTGTAAACATATTATTATTATTGTTGTGTATTAAGCCGAATGAACATTTTATTTATTCCATTTAAGTTATCACGTCTTGTTTCTTCCAAGTATATAATATATTATTGTATATAGCCACGGGATTTGCGGGGTATGCGGCATTTGCACACCCTGCGAGTCTTATCTAAAAATGACTTTTATGGATTAATTTTGAAATAACAATTTTAATTTTGTGTGCGAGTACCAGTATGACATATTATATACAATATAACAATTATTATTTATGGGTAAAGAAACATATTATATCTTTAATCTAATGGTAAAATTTGTTTTTACTAAATTTAGAGTTAATGTTAAATAAGATTTAAGGATTGAAAAGATATTTTTATCTTACACAAAATATCTATAGTATCATACAACTATTTAAACCAGAGGTTCCCAAACTTTTTCAACCGACGGCGCCCTTTTGGACCTGAAAATTTTTCCTGGCGCCCTTTTCAATAAAACTAATGAGCTTTTTTTGTTTTTAGCTCGTTAGCTCGAAATTGATAAATTTCAAATCGGGGGTAAATAAAGGAAAAGAACATTTTCGAGAGAATATTATACAGCTTTTTATAAACTATTTTACAAAAATGATATAACATTTAGAAAATGTTCTCTTTAATTTTAATAATATATGTGAAAGGTCTAAAGCAGTGGTGTCTTCAACCTTTTTATCTCACGATCCATATTTTTTGCTTCTATTTTTTCGCGACAGCAAGTTCTTTGCTGCATTATTTTAGAAGTTATGTCAAAAAGTAATTTTCAATTTTACGGAAATTGCAGTAATTGCATATTTTGCCGTTTTTTGAAAATTTTTTTTAGTTTTTTCGCATTATTAAAAAAAATATTGAGAAATTTGAAAAATGACCTCTTAAAAGTACCATCTGGTTTCGATTTTGGATCTTTAAAGTTACTGATCGAAACTTTTGGACCAGTATTTCTATACAAAAAAGTGTTTACGGAGGAAGAAAAAAAAAAAAAAATAAACATCATTGTAAAAACATAAGCTTCTTCACTACGTTCAGAATCTAAAATAATAATATGAGAACAAAATTTATTCTATAAATATAATACATTACGATGACTACTAGTTTCGTTAAAAACGAGATGGCCTTTATCCTGACATATTTCGTAAAAGCTTTTAGTCCATTTTTTTTTATAAAACACTAATGTTATAAACTTATTTTCCCAAATAAAATCCTGTACGTAAAAGAAAATTTGATACATGATGTGCACGAAAAAAAAAAAAACAGAAGAAATTAAATTCCAATAGGTAGCTTTTAACTAAACTGAAATGTCCATATTCTGATCCTAAAACGAGGACTCAAATAAAAGTCTTCGAATCTAAAATATTTAAAGGAAAAACTTGGAATATACTGCTAAATTGTGTTAGGGAATATTCTACAATACCTTAAATTAAGAAAGAATTACAATTACAAAAAATAATCGTAGTTTGAAATAGTAGTTATTTTGAATGACCAATTTCGGAAACGGTGAAAGGATTGGAATGAAAAATATTACAATTTCAAACAATAACTTAAAAAGCTTATGTTTTTGAATATTTTCAGAAACTAATGAATAAATAAAAACAATATTTTCCGACATAAGTTATGTTTAAAAATCCCAAAATAATTTAGATATTCCTAACTAAATCGTCAAGTCTCAAATAACAATAATTTCATATATGCGTGCGAGAATTTAATTGAAAATGGGCGAACAAAATTTTTGTGATGTCGAAGAAAAATCGTATTCTTTCGAGCAAACCAAAATCAAGGCAAGTTACGTCCATTATCATACCTACCACGGGGAGAAAATACTACAGTCCAAATCTGTTATAATAGAAATAGTTCATTATAGTCAGATCACGAATACACTGAATTCCTATCTGTTTGAAAAAATATTACCTCCCAAAAGTACCTTATCGAGGCAGATTATGATTCAAAAAAACTAGCTTGTCGAAACTATTAGACCAGTATCTTTGTACGAAAACGAGTACGCACAAAAATAATAAAAAACATCATTGTAAAACCACTAGCTTATTGGCTCTACTAAGAATTTAAAATATTGTATACGAAACTGTTTGTTTAAATATGACCCAATGTCCTTTATATATTATTGTTTTTTACTAGCCGGTTTTAAAACTAAACAATAATTTTACAAAAAGTTAAACATATAATATTATAAAATAATTTAGAAATGAATGTACGTAATTATATTGTTCTGCATAAATAGCAGGACCGAAACGACATAGTGGTAAAGTCCTAGATTTTTTAACCGTTCCGTTATTTCTCTTGGATAAATATGATAACCCATAAGAGGGGAAATTAAAAGTTCATTCATAAGTAATAATTGTAAGAGACGAATACCAGTAGATATAACGCACCATTATACACATTTAACAACACTAAATTATTCCACGGACGTTATAAATACACCGTCGTATAAATAGTATGTTTTCATTTATTGGAACGCAGAGATCTAAAAAGGTCAGTTCTTGGAAATAATTTTTTAAATATGATATCAAACTAAAAAAAAAAAAAAAAAGAAAAAAATGATAAATAAAAACATCAGTGTTCGGGGATTCTGCGAATAGTCTCAAAAATCATGTCACGTCTGTAACAATGTACCGTAGAAAATGTTAAGGTGAATTTGTCTCATGCTTTTTAGTAGATTAAACAGGGATAGAAAATTATTACGTTATTCCGCGAATCCAGGTTTTTACCTCTTATCTATAAAACTATGTTTTTTTTTTTTTTAGTATGACTTTTAATTGTATTCGAAATTGTATACAAAACTTAAACACCACTCTAAAAATACATTTGGGATTTGTATTCCGATTCTCTGTTTTAAAAGTACTGAAGTTTAAGACTGAAACTAAAAAAAGTAAAAAAAAAAAGCATTATTGCGAAACCAATAGATTGAAAAAAATAAAAAATTTAAAAACCGATGAAAGTCAAAGAGCTTACGGATAAACCTCAATGTAATATGATATGACAGTAGTATCACTGTCGATTTCCCATGAGTATGTGTTCCCGTATTTCATTAAAATTCCCTATGTCGGTGTGCATAAAATAGCATTTATTTTTACCCGTTGAATAAATAACGGCATCTACAAATACAATAATAATAATAATAATAATAATAATAATAATATCATAACAAAGTTCAATATGAACATTGTTTTCATATAAGTCATATTTTGCCATTGTTGTATCTGCTTGGCTTTAAATAATTTACAATGATCTTCGAGTACGGTATTTCGGCCGCAAGCGATTTAATACATTTTACGTACATTTCCATCGACGTTTGGTATTCGTTTACGCGGAATGTTCGTTGCGGTATACCACGCGGTGGTGAATACATATTATTTATCTCGTTCTGAATTAACTGTATTTTTTCCGTTTGTATTGGATGTGTTTGATCGATAAACAAGATTCGTTATTTAATCGTACGAGCAAACAAATTAAAAAAGCAATTAACGGAAACCCCGGGAAAAGATTTCCGCAACGAAGAAAACAATCATCGATGCAATGTTAATTTTAGATTTCGCGTGGGTCGAAAAAGCTATAAGTGATTTTAAAATGTTTACTTATTTGTTCTAACCGTGGTAAAATTTCCTTAATAGTTGCATAGTTAATGGATAGCGTTTAATAATTTCCTTAAATATTCTTCAATGAATGATTTTTACAAAATTTTAAAGCTGATTCCACTGCTAAAATACTGTTAATCCCAAAAATAAATTTTTGCGAAAAATTCAAACAAACTCAAAAAAAAAAAAAAAAAAAATCAAAAACTAAATAGTTATAAATTAAACATTTTTATATTTAAAAGAAAAGAGTATTGAAAAACAATGTATAAAATTATTTATACTTAAATATTTACAATATCAAATCAGTTATTTTTGGAGTCGGTGCCAGTGATAATGTGGTGAGATAACAATTCTATGGTAATTTATGTTTTTAATGAAAATAACCTACTAAAATTATAAAATCGTCGATCGGACAAAAATGGTACAGATCAAGACAACAGATACTCTGACATCTACTCCGAAAATAATTTAATAGATATTGTAAATATTTAAGTATGAATAATTTTATATATTGTCATTTAATGATCTTATCCTTTAAATAATAAAAAAAAGATTTATTTATATTTTTTAGATTCTGAACTGAGTGAAGAAGCTAATGATTTTACAATGATTTTTATTTTTTTTCTTCCTCTGTGAACACTTTTTCGTACAAAAATACTTGTTCAAAAGTTTCCATCAGTAACTTTATAGATCTGAAATCGAACCCAAATGGTTCTTTTATTTATTTCTTTTATTGGTATTTTTACAAATTTCACAATATTTTTTTCAAAAACGCGGAGAAACTGTGGAAAAAATGATAAAAACAGCTAAATATGCCATTACCAGAATTTCCGTAAAATTGAAAAATGCTTTTCAACATAACTTCTAAAAAAAATGCAGCTAGGCACTTGAAATTTTCACCAACTACTAAAAATGGTCACGAAAACATCTCATACAAATTTCAAAAAGATTTGATCAATTTTAAGTAAAGTTTCAGAAGTTTTGAAAGAACAGCATTTTGAAAACGTCGGAAATTTCCCATTTTTTTGTTAGTTTTTAAGTAATACAATTTTCGGTTTTTGATATAAAGACTTGAAAATTTAATATGATCTCACCGACATATATGTCTAATTGATCTGAAAAAATCTCAAAAATAAATCTTTAGTCAACTTTTTTCTCTATAACCGTTTGAAGTTAGAATTTCGACAAAATTCGTTAGTGTTACCTAAAATTACACACTTTTACGTATATAAAAGAAAATTGGCCTGACTGATATTTTTGAAACTTAGTGCCTAGACAGAGAATTTCATTGTGAATATTTTGGTGTAATAAAATTTCGAGTGAACACAGAATTTAACTTTTTACAAAGGGTTTGATTGGAAAAAAAAAAAAATCAGAGAAAATACGGACAAAGGTAGATAATGTTTTTCGCTTATCTTATGTATTTTTCGACGCCATTAAATACGACCGCCAGTTCGTCGTCACCAAATGTAATCCGTTATCACGATACTATTTTCTCCTAATATAATTGATTTATTATTTATAGACTATAGCTATTGTGTTTATGGAGTTATTCGTTTTTACATATTTATTAATAAATAGTCACATACTGTTCAGTGTATATAATAACATTACAATATTCACCAATAAAAATAATTATTTTATTTATTTAATTATCTAGCGACGAGCTTTGATGATGCTCACATTTAGGCATATAATATAATATAATAATTTAGGTGCATATAAAACGTCACTTCATCACATTAATGATTTACGAACTTCACTCACTCTGTAAAACATTGTACAGCGCTTGTCGTATTTTTATAGTTTGATTTTATGGTGGAGCATGCGAGAAAATGTACACGGTTTTTATATCATTGACTTCCTTTGTTCAAAATCGTTTTATTGAAGAAATGATAGTTTATAGTTTATTTAAAATTCAATACACTTGTCAATAGTATTCCACCCGACGTGCGAAAAACACCCCGACAAGCGAAGTACATATTTTTTAGTTTTTACCTAGTTATTTCAGATTTCTTATTTTTTTTTTTTCAAGTCAGATTTTCTGTAAGAATGTGTTTTATTTTCTAGCATTTTTTTTTAGGTAATTTTAACATTGTCCGCCCGCTATGTAAACGTTATGATTAAATACTAAATAATACGATGTAATTAAAGTGTTGAAAAAAAATATTCAATAATATATAACCGACAATTATTATTGTTTTAAATGCGATCACCTGAAGCTCTACTAAAAATCATTTTCAATTATTTATCATTTCTTTAGAACTCAACGCACCTCCAAAGAGTATCCCATTCCGAAGAGCGAAGAATACCTTCAGTGTGAAATATGTCCGACTATTTTATAGTTGTGTTTTATTTTACTTTTTTCCGCGAATTTTCGTAAAAGAATATACATTTTTTGGCATATGACCGATATTTGTGAGTACATTTCACAGACAAGCATTATCTCGTATGCTTTTTATAATTTTACACAATCAACCAGATTATTATAATATTGTTATAAACGAGAATGTATTATAAACGAGTACTTAAAATTCATTTTCTGCCTGGTAATTATGATAATCGTTTTTTTTTGTTTTGTTTTTTTGTTTTTTATCTTCTGATCAAAATAATTTACAACCTTAACAAAATATTATCTTTAAATTAAGCCGAGACATTTTTATATTATCATAATCTTTTATCAGTGAAACGCTATTGCAGGTGAATAAATTACTTCGGATATTATTTTGTTAAATTCATCACGCATAAAAGGTTAAGAAACGTGACATAGAAATGGCACATACTTATCTATACCGGTAAATTCACATAATGTTATCAAATTTGTATGCGAGACAGAGAACCAATCTCCTCACGTTTGCCACCCTCGACGGTACTCAAACTTAAGTATACGGGTTTTAATTTTAATTACTTTACCTCACGTGAGTGATCTGTAATTGAAAAACAGGGCGTATTTAAACATTCTTGTCAAGATTTTATACCGCGTTTAAATTCCACTTGACATTTAATTACATTTAGGTTCGAAGGGTTTTATTAATTTTCGTCTGTCTAGAGCGGCTGTAATAATAGGATGATAAATTTACCATAGACCAAGTAGGTCGTTAGAAAAGAGCGAAAAGAATTTTTCTATAAACTGAATTTAAATTAAATTTCTAACCATAATTGATTTAAACATCAAATTATGGAAAAATTGATTATTTTCACGATTAATTATTAAATTAATATGTAAATATATATTACCGTACTGAAGGAAAGAAATTTTATTATAGAACCATAAAAAATAATTATGTCTATTATATCGACGCCTTACTCAGAGTTGTTTAATTGAATAAATGATTTATCGGTACTTTAGAATTCAACACATTCATCCCGTGTTTTTTTAGATTCTGAACGAAGTGAAGAAGCTTGTGTTTTTACAATAATGTTTATTAATTAATTTATTTTTATTTTTTTTTGGAAAAAACTAGCCAAAATTTGACAAAAATGACTCGAAAACCATCATTTTTTGATCCGAACTATATGAAAATTTAAACATAGATAGAAAATAATATGATAAAGATTTTGGCGCAAGAAAATTTTGGACATTTTTCTAACATTTTTTATCTCATTTGTTTTTTATATTATTAACTTCTTTCGTTTAAAATCGTCTTATCGAAGAAATGATTTATCGTTTCTTTAAAATTTAATACACCCACCAAGAGCTTTACACCCGAGATGCGAAGAATACTCGTCGTGCGTAGTATGTCCGGCTTTTTTATATTGATTGAGTTAAGGTATATAACATTTGGAGATTTTATTTTCAACCTTTTTCTTTCAAACCTTCCTCCTCGTTTTTACGCCAAAGTGACATGTTTTTTTACGTTTGTTTTTAGTGTTTCAAATTATTGCGGCTGTAAGAACAAGACAAAATTCGTTTTCGAAAAAAATATATAGGTACTTAAGACCGAATGAAAGTGGAATCAAATGGAAATCGACACTTATGATAGAATTTAGTTGCATAGGACGCTATATATATATATAAAATTACTCGATGTCTTTTAACGCAAACAATCTTGACACGTCCATATCTTTTCCCTGGAGTTAGATACTTTTTTCATGTTGGCAAATTGTACGGATTATCGTTGTCGAGTAATTAAATATTCATATCCTTATGAGACGTCACCATGACGAGGGTCACTCTCTTTATACAATTATGTTGACAATTATTTTGACAAGAGCCCAAATCATAAGATAATATGTTCATGATCTGAGATATTGGACTTGAAGGATAGCACATTTTATTTTATTTTTTTATTTGTACACAACTGTTTTTTTTTCAGTTACATTGAACCAATTAAGAAATAATTTATCGGTCCATTTAAAATTTAATACATCCAACAAATCTCATCCTACAAGCAAAGAATACCTATGGTTCAAAGTACATCCAGCTTTTTATATTTAGATTATGAGTGCAATGACTTAGTGACAGAAAAATCCGTATCCGTTTCATTGTTCGTGTGAATTATACATTTTATAGCATTTCTAAATGTAAAAATATTCTAATTAAAAATGTAAAATAAAATATAAATTTAAGTATACCCATAAATACGAGTAAACATGTTCACAACTTTCCATGTTAAAAGTCATAAATTAAAATATATTCTACGAAATAAAACAATAAAAATTCTGTTATTTTTCGGATTAACAATTATTTGGGCCAGAGTCATTTAAATTATTGTTAAAAATTACATGTTTACTTCATATTACCAAATCAAAATTTTCGATCAAGTTTTAATTTTAATAAATATTCAAAGAATTCGAAAACAAGTTCTTTGAAAATACAGTACTTAGAATTCAATAAAATGTTCTTTGTTTAAATTATTTAAAATATTTTAGCATCGATTTTAGTTTTAAGTTGTATACATATATATCGTATTATAATTATTATGATCACTATTTTTGGAATATTTTTCTCAGAATTTTCCTCTCCTTTCTGTGAATTATTATTATTATTTTTTTTTTTATGAAAATCTGCAAAATCGACTTTATGAATTTCACACCAAATTAGGTGTAAAGTAAACGAATCAAGCGATTTCGAATCAAATCATTTTCGTTTTACCTTATTTATTTATATTACTATTCCCTTACCGAGTGTGCGGCATAGCGAAACCTCTGAGGAAAGAAAATGTGTCCACCGGACAGATGTGTCAGGCTATCGAGAGATTAAGATTTATGAGCATTGTGTGTGCGGAACATTAAAAATGTCCATTTTCAAGGAGTATTCGCTATTGACGGGTGTCCGCTAATTTAGTTTTTGGTTTTAGTTATTTTGTTATTCACACGAGACGATGTTATTATTCTCTTGCCGACGGATTTTATTTTTTTATACTGAGAATGATAAAAATAAAAAATAAATCCAGAGTGTTGACTCAAAAGCACTTTGAACACACCGAGTAAACATAAGAAAACCAGATTGTATAAGCTCTTGGCTTTACGTTTTATTAGTGCCAATTAGTGAGGTTTGGTTACATTCGGTCGGTCAGGTTGTATACTTAAAGTACTCGGCATTATGTTCACGTACAAAACCTGTATTCAAGTTGTGCAATGGATGTAATAAAAGAAGAGCCTTATTTTCTTTTTTATTTATAAGCACATATTCTGATCACTGTTTATGATGACGCCACAAGGTGACGTTAGGAAAAATAAAAATAAAAAAACCAGACATATTTCGCACGATGGGTGGGATTCTCTTGACAGGTGTATTGAATTTTAAAGAAACGATAAATCATTTCTTCAATTCTGAACGAGGGAAGTTAAAAATAAATGAAAAATAAATGAAAAAAAAAAAAATGTTAGAAAAACGTCCAAAATTTTTTTTCACATTTTCAAAATCTTTCTTATATGATTTTCTAAAAAATGATGGTTTCCGAGTCGTTTTTGTCAAATTTTGGGTATTTTAAAAAAAAAAAAAAAAGAAAAATTGAAGAATTGAGAAATTCAAAAAATGACC
>JAIPRM010015501.1:0-10105 GCA_025469315.1 Stegophylla sp. TES_Ste_2020 | reverse complement strand
TTTTGAAAATGTGAAAAAAAATTTTGGACATTTTTCGAAAATTTTTTTTTTCTTATATTATTAACTTTCTTCGTTCAGAATCGTTTTACTGAAGAAATGATTTATCGTTTCTTTAAAATTTAATACGCCCGTCAAGAGAATACCACCCGTCGTACGAAGTACACCCATCGTGCGAAGTATGTCCGGCTTTTTTTTTTCGTATCTATGGATTTTGAGTAGAAATACTACTCCAAAAGTTTCGATTAATAACTCTATAAATAGGAAAAAAATTCTAATATATTTTTTTGACGACATAACTTCAAAAATTGTTCTCGTGTGCCAAAATGAAACAATTAACCAATTTTTAGGTAAGTACAGAACTTTGAAAAAATTGGAAGTTTATAGTTTTTTGATTTTTTATTTCATACAATTTTAACGTCTAGACTCTACATATATAGGAGGATATTGTAGACCTAGAGTTAAAATGTAATATAAAACATAAATCTAGCAATTATTTGTATTATCAACTAAGTTATTACATGAGGTAACCCTATTCCATAAAACAAGTTTCACACATCTAGTACGAGTAATCGAGACCTTGTTAATATTAACTTAAGTTTATAAAGATAATCAAATAAAAGAAATTTTAAATAGAAATCGTTATGTTAATTAGCAGCAAAAGCTATATTCTGCCAATCCTAAGTCTGCTTAAATATGAAATGCGAAATGGACGTGAACGCAATTGAGACTATCGGTCGCTAAAAATAGCTTGTACTAATGTACTAAGTAAGACTTACACATCTTCACCATTATCATTACTTATTATGATGATCTTAATATTTTATCACATTTTAAAGATAATTTAAATATATCAATCGGGGGACTGTGCTCCCTACGGGTCACTTTTCTAATAATTATAATAATATGAAGTATCTCCCCTCCCCAATATTTTTGGTTTAGTTGCACCACTATCCATTTTGACTTGTTACGCACTCCCGCACGCCAACTTAGCTCGCGAATCCGAAAAATTGTTGAAAAAATATCATGATTAAAAACAAATCATCGAAGAATAAAATTAGGAATAATTTATTAAATGCCAACTCAATTACCACTCAATTTTGTAAATTATATTACACAATGCTATTATTATTATTTTATACATTTACAGTTAAAATATTTATTTATTTACATAATTAATAACATAAGTGAAAATCATAAAATGATAAATGTTAAACAAATATATGAAATTGTAATCAAATACTGACGGTGAAATGTTGATGCCTGAAATAATAAATTATTTAATGTACATTTTATATTAAACATAAGAATATAATACGTAAATAATAAAATTTTAAATATTTTTAAATTTTCTAGAAATCATGGTTATCATATTAAATCGTTTTCAGAATTCATAAATCAATAATATCAATTTGAATAATGTTAAAAATATTCCAACGTACGTATTAGAACATTTACATCAGCTTAAGTGTGTACAAGTTTATCGTTTTACACATGACATGAAATTGTATTTAAGCTCAAGCATCTGTTCAGACACCGCTTCACAAACAACAACATATTATAAATAAGTCATAAAATGCGAAAAAAAGTATACTTAGTATAACTGTAATACAATTTAAAAACCCACAAGGTTAGGTACATATCAAACAAAATACATTGAAAAGTCCAATGACTAATAGTAACAATAATTTACTTGTAGACGCCGGACGACAAAACATAGTAATGCAATTTGAGTCACGCGTACAAACTACAAATTAGTAAAATTATTTTCATTTGAAAAATCAAAATATTAAGCAATAATTAGTAACTAATAATATTCGTATACATCTATTATTTAACATTAATCCATTTTGTAATATACAAGCACGAGCAAACCAAAAACTTCATCGGTAATAAAGTTATACTTTTTAATCCACTTTTTGTTGTTATTGGTGTGCTGACGTATTTATTAGAATTTAATATAACTATAATTTAGTCAATAATTTTGACATAAATCTTTATACAAACCCTTATTGCACACTTTCAATTACAATATTTTTATTTAAATATAAATAAAGACAGGTTTGATTTATGAAATCGATAAATTGAAATAAACGTGTAACGATTCTCAATTATTATTTGTTGTACTACTTAAGTCTATTCAGGTTTTGCCAACATTTTAAAAGGGGAAAGCCACTGACCCACTATCATCTGAAATCCATAAATTTAGTCAGCATGTCTATAGAATCGAACAGAGACAATTGGACGTCAAAATAAAAAAAATTTAAAAAAGCCGGACATACTTAGCACGATGGGTGTTCTTCGCACGACGGGTGTATTTAATTTTAAAGAAACGATAAATCACTTCTTCAATAAAACGATTCTGAACGAGGGAAGTTAATAACATGAAAAATAAATGAGAAAAAGAATGTTAGAAAAATGTCCAAAATTTTTTTTTCACATTTTCAAAATTTTCTTGCGCCAAAATCTTTCTGATATTATTTTCTATCTATGTTTAAATTTTCATAAAATTCGGATCAAAAAATGATGGTTTCCGAATTGTTTTTGTTAAATTTTGGGTAGTTTTTTTCAAAAAAAAAAATTTAAGAATTGAGAAATTCAAAAAATGACCTCTTTAAAATACAATCTTGAGGCAAATCCGGTTTCAAAAAGTTACTGATCGAAACTTTTGAACAAGTATTTCTATACGAAAAGTTGTATACAGAAAAAAAAAAGAAATAAACATCATTTTAAAAACACTAGCTTCTTCACTTCGTTCAGAATCTAAAACAATAAATAAATATTTGGCACAATATAATAATAATAAGTAAAGTAAAGTAAAGCAAAGATAAGTAAATTATAGACAAAAAAGCCGGACATACTTTGCCACCACGGGTATTCTTCACTCTTCGGGTCAGATATTCTTGGTGGGAGTGTTGAAAATAACAACTATAATTGTTTATTAACTTCCTTCGTTCAGAATCATATAATTGAAGAAATTATTTGTCATTTTTTTTTAATTCTACACACCTACCAAAAGTATCTGACCTAAGGAGCGAAGAATACCCGTGGTACGAGTATGTGCGGATTTTTTTGTCTATATATTTTTTTTTAATAAAATTAATGAATTGAAATATTTTGGGCAATGACAGGTAAAAATTATAATACAGGTGTTATTTGATAAAGTTTTACTATTTTTAAAATTCTTATGTCAACATCTACAACTTTTTTTAACTTTTTTGGAAGGCTTTTACCAGCTTCAAGCTGGCTGAAAATTAGATCTTTTATACATTCTTATAGTTATTATCATAACTATACAACATTAAATGAATATTTTATTTTTCATGTGGATGTGGAGAAGAATGATGAAGACGAAATGGATAGAGAAGAAGACGAACGAAAAAGTGCTAGAAGAAGTGAATATAAGAATACAGTTGATGAAAACAATAGACAGTAGAAAAATAAAACTAATAGATCACAATGATTTTATAACAAATATATCTGAAGGAAAAGTTGAAGGAATAAAGCCCAGAGGGAGACCAAGAAAACAGTACTTCAAAGATATTCAAAAGTCTATGAGATGTTCATCTTTTTCAGATATGAAGAGTGTGATAGGGAAAAATGGCTTCAACGACAAGACTTTGCCTTTAGGAATTGATGATGATGATGATGATTGTACTGGTTAAATACGTCAGCACACTTGAATAAAACGTAACGAGACATTAATATAATATGTAATGCGACAGTAACAACCGGTGGCACCGGACGAGGAATGATGCAGTGATTTTAATGAGGATAGTACGCGGCGACGTAGTACGAGACGAGCAGTAGGTACGGGGCGACCGTTTCGGTGACGCGGCCAAAGCAAGTGATGCGTTCGACGACGGCTGTGGCGGCAGAAATCGAAGACGCTATCATCGGCGAACGGATCGACTGGGAATCGTCGTCGTTGTCGTCGTAATTGTCGTAATTCCGTCCCTGTTCGGCCCAGTCATCCGGGCTGAGGCCCTGCTCGAGCAGTTCGATACTGTCCACAGTCGCCACCGTCACCCACAGTCCCGTCGCGCCGCCGCCGCCATTCGACTGCACCCAATACGTGTACTGCCCGTTGTCGCTTACGGTGCTGTTGGCCATCATAGTCGTCGCCGTTCCCGTCGTCGGTTCCATTTCGATGTTCACCGTCACCGGCCACGGTCCTTCTTCCGTCTGCATCCGATCGTCCTGCTTCGGCACCACCACGTGCACCGTTTTCTCATCATACCCGGCCGCGTTCACCTGTGATAATATATATATATATATATATTATAATATGCAATGCACCAATGACAGCATATCTAACATACATTTTCAAAAGGGGGGAGGGGGGTATTTTTTTTTCAATGAGGAAATAACCATAAATTGCGTATTGACATTATAATAATATAATGCAAAATAAATAAAAATAATTTTTTCAACAATTTTCATGAGGAAGAAGGGGCTGAACCCGGACCCCCCTCTTTTGGATATAGTCATGAATTACATATTATGTTATTATTAATATCTAATCTTAATTTTGCCATAGAACTCTACATTTTTAGATACTAAACGTAGTGAAGAAGCTAATGTTTTTACAATGATGTTTATTTTTGAAGCGAAGCTTCTTTACACTCGTTCTGGGTAGTGAAATGAGAATAACTGGAACCAAAAAAACGGCAGTCACGCTTTCTCCTAACACGCGATATATATCTATGTAACAGCGATATGAAGGGGGAAGTTTGAGCGGCCTCATAATATGACCGTCTCGCCGCTGTCGTACCCCGAACCTCACCCATAGTTAGATACATAAGTGCAACTTGGAAAACATTTTTAGGGGGAGCTAATATGTTTATTTAATTGATTTAGCCCACCAAAAAGACATTAACCTTATGTAATCCTTCACATATCTTTATATATTCACAATATCTGAGGGGACATAGCCCCTTCAAGCCCCCCTCTAATTGCGCTTATGGTTAGATTACCACCAATCGCATTACTCGGCTAGACAAACGATAAATCATTTCTTTAATAAAACGATTCTGAACAAAGCTTCAACTAATATACAATAATAATAATCAGTTTTGAAGAATTAAAATTAAATGTTGAACTATTAATTATTTTGTTACATGCAACATTTACGAAAAAAGAAAATTGATTTTCATATATTCACAAACACTATAATACTCTATAAATAATTTCAATTTACAATAAAATACATTGTTCAGTAAAATATTACATATTTTTCCAAACAATACTTACAACTAAATTATATACACCAGGAAGAAGTAGTCTCCAATACTCCCCATTCTTGGTCGTATTGAATGTGTTTTGTCGGTCCACTATCCTGAGAGTAGCATTCACTATAGGTCTACCAGTTAATCGGTCCATCACTATACCTTTAATGCCTCTTTGTGCTTGTTGCATCCAAGTTAAAAGTGACTGAAATCATAACGAAGAATTCATTTGGTAAATTTCAGTGTCTACTAAAATAACAAAATTAATTTTTCTAATAATATTTTAGTTTATCCAACTCGATGATATTATTTCTAAAAGAGGCATTTACACAATAATTTAGTATTTATTATTTATAGGCTTTTAGTAATAAATATTTATTTAGCAATATTTCTATATTCAAATAGTTATAATAGATAATAAGGACGTAGGTACTTCGCACCTTGGGTATTCTTCAGTCCTCGAGTGGGATTATATATCCTTATTGTGGAATATTGTAATAAATATAATCTGTAACATTACCTTTAGATTATCATTCCAGTGAGATTCCAAAAATGAGGCAGGAGGGTATTTGCAACAAGACATTTCCAATGTAATTTCCATGCAACCGTGCCATACATAATTATAATCTTGCATACTTCCTACGCAATGTTAAAATTAGTCCTTTTAAGTAATATTATATTATGTGTATAATAAACACTATATACATTATAAATAATAATTTATACATAAGTAATACCATTGATTTTAGAATATACTAAATTAGTAATAGAATATATTTATTTAGTATATTCCAAAATCAATGGTAATACCTAATAGAAATAAATCCTTGGAATACAATTCATTCTAAACAATATTAAACTAGCATTCAATTTAGTTGCGAGTGATCCTAATGAGTTCCTATATATTAATATATTTCACTTACTGATATTTCATATATCATACTTGGCAAGAAACTTTAAAATATTTCTAACCTGAGATCGTGTACCAAGACGCTCCGTTTGTAACACCGTCTTTGAAATACCGATCGTTCTTACAGCTTTGACCTGAATGCATAGTTGGATGCAATTTGGCATATTGTTTCGCCAAAAATCGAAAAACGTCATCGTCTGGAGTTGGATTTTCTTCATTTTTCGTCGGAAGATTTGTATCTGTCCAATGAAAATAATTAAAAATTAATAAATGCACACTTTGAACATTTTATGAATAGTAATAATTTAACATAGCGATTATTATTTGTTAGTTTCTGTAAAATAGTTTATTAGTTTGTTACAACTGCAAAACGAACAACTACAAACCCAGTTTAAGACAGAATCGTAGAATTTTCTTGTTAATCAACACATTAAACAGTTAGTCAAACACAAAACAATTATGATTTAAACCAAACACAATAAGTACTTAAAAGTGGTTAAATTACAACACAATATATAAGTGTGGTGTTAAAAAGATTTATTGGTCATAAACAATATTTTTCAGAGCTCTCAAACGTTGACGTGACTACGTGATATACTAAACACAAACTTTGAGTGAGATTGTATATTTTTACCATTTTTAAAATATGCTTTGTACAGGTCCACTATATTGGCGATTTTTAATGTTCTGTTTAATTCTAGTATGTTGTCAGCTACTGTTATAAAATATAAACTAATATATTTAATACAATATAGTTATAATTATGTACTCAATAATACAAAATTCTCAACAAAATTTCATATTTACCTAGTATCATAAACTCACAGTAATACATTATACCAAATTATAAAAAGGGTGGAAAAAAGCATGATAATACGTACATCAAATAAGAACATACCTTATTTAATTTTTTTATTTTTATAATACTGTTGGAGTTAATAACTTAAAAAAAATTAAATAAATAGTTTTTATGATCGTCAAAAAATATTATCACCACTAAATTGCATGCAGAATCTTATACAGTTTGATATACGATACTATTTTCATCGTTTTGGCATCACCGCGGTGATTAGTTTGAAAATTAAAAAATAGAAAGAACGCTCTGAAAACACAATTTTAAAAAGTAAAGTGTAGACAAGAAAGTCGGACATACTTCGCACCATGAATATTCTTCGCTCCTCGGGTTAGATACTCTTGAATGGTGTGTATAATTTTTAAAGAAACGATAAATCATTTCTTCAATAAGACGATTCTGAACGAAAAAGTAAATAATGTAAAGAATAATAATAGTTGTCATTTTCAACACACTTACCAAGAGTATTTGACCAGAAGAACGAAGAATATCCGTGGTGCAAAGTATGTCCGGCTTTCTTTCTATACTTACTTTACTTTTTTCTTTTATCTAATAAATAAAGAAAAGAAAAAAATAATTAATGAGAAAAAAAATGTTAGAAAATATCCAAACGTTTTATTTCACATTTTAAAAATTATCCAAAATGTTTCTTATATTATTGTCTATCTATGTTTAAATTTACATAAAGTTTGGATCAAAAAATGATAGTTTCTAAGTCTTTAACATCAAATTTTAGGTAGTTCCCCCCAGTCAAAAAAAAAAAAAAAAAAAAAATGAAGAATTAAGTAATTCCTAAAAAAATGACCTCTCTAAAGTATCAACAAAATCTATACAAAAAAGTGTTCACACAAAAAAAAAATGAAAAAATAAACATTATTGTAAAAACACTAGCTTCTTCACTTCGTACAGAATCTACAACAGTCATTCTACATGAAACATTTAGTTTCATAAAAAGTATAACTTTGAACGCTTATAAAATAAAAATTAGATATCGATTTCTAAGATTTCTTCATAGCCGTTAGAAGTATATATCATATGATTGGTTGTATTTATTGTCAGCTTATAAGATGAAAATTTTGAAATTTTGTTAGAAAAACTTAAGTTATTTCCAAAATACTATATTTATTCTAGAAATTGTCAACTCTGCACTATACTGTTGTTGATAGTGGGTGAAAAATTTAAGTTCATCAAGTTTATAATACCTTATATTTTTGGAATTGTGGCTAATGATCTAAAATCAAGGTATTAAAAAGGAATATTTTTCCGTTTTCCAAAAATCTGTTGAGAATTTCGAAGAACTACCTCTTTAAATTAGGTACCATGCCAATCAGTATTCTCTCTCAGAAACATGTGCCAAACGTACTTATCTAAACACGTTTTTGATTGTAATTTATGATTTGATTTAATATCATAGTAATACTCTATTTCTATTAACATATTTCTTTTAGTAATACATTCTAAACTGACAAATAATGTAATATAGCACATTTTTAATTTAACTTATTACCAGGATAAGTAAATAATATATTTGAATTTATTTTTCGAGTATGAAAGGGGAAGGCCTTCCTTTATAGCCCACTTCTTGTATCTGCCCCAGTCCTCTTCATTATTATGAAAATAAATCCTGAAATTTTGTGAACATTTTTAATTTACACTTCTGTTGGTAGTCGTGAGTCGACTTTAACCAATATAACTGAATGGTTATATTACACTGTTTATTAAATACGCAATGCAAATTGTAGTCATATTTTTGAAATACATTTTTGATAAAGTTGTGTAATTTATTTCTACATAATATATAGATATGAGTATAACTATTTGAAATCCTTAGTAATTACAAATGAATAATAGCTGCATTAACTCCAAGAATGAAAATTCTTGAAATATTTACCGAATTTAATTTCAAGACAATGGCATACATTGTTGTCATAACGTATTACAGTGTTTAATGTTTAATGATATAGGTACGACGTAGAACATACGTAGTACTTACATGGATCAGTTGTACCATCGTAAGGGTAGTTGGCTACTAATGTGCCGCCGTGTAAACCTAGAGACATTATAAATGGTACGGATTTCATCCACTCCATAATAGCTTTGGTTTCAGGTTGCAGTGGTCTTGAATGTGGATTAAATGTATCCGGAAAATTTCGATTTAAATCGAAACCATTGACATTTTTCCTAGAAATTAATTGTTTTTGTTCTTAGAATAAAAGACGAAACAATTAAATTAAAACGAATTGTACCTAGAACGGCTATAAGAAGAAGAAATCGCTCCTGACACTCTACTATCATATGGACAAGGCTGAGGTGAAGACATTTCAAATCCATCAGGATTCATACTCGGCAACAAATGAATCACAGTAGTTCGTAAAAGTTTATTTACGATTTTGTTTTCCAGACGGTTGTCTAATAGATACTAAATTCGAGCAAAACGCACACTTGTAAATTTAGTATATAAATAATATAATAACATGTTTGTATTCATATATATGTAGAGTGATATTCTTCTAGAAAGAACAATGACGAGTGTAGTCAGTATAGAAGCATTATGTGATATTTTATTTCGTTTTTTTAAAAAATGTTGTAATGTCTATCAGAGATCTATGACCTCGCGGCTCGCGATCGTGCAGAGGTATTAGGCGTTAGGTGAATTGAGGTGGTTGGATTCCATTCGCCAAGACTCTATTTTAAATTTTAAACTAATTTTATTAACATACTCACCATATTTTTTGCGTGTATAATAATTAATAATGCATAGACTTAATTTCTATTTCTAAGCATAATTTTAAAAAAGCCGGACATACTTCGCACGATGGGTGTACTTCGCACGACGGGTGGTATTCTCTTGACGGGCGTATTTAATTTTAAAGAAACGATAAATCATTTCTTCAATAAAATGATTCTGAATGAGGGAAATTAATAATAAAAAAAAAAAAAAAAATGTTAGAAAAATGTCCAAAATTTTTTTTCACATTTTCAAAATTTTCTCGCGCCAAAATCTTTTTTATAGAATTTTCTATCTATGTTTAAATTTTCATAAAATTCTGATAAAAAAATGATAGTTTTCGAGTCGTTTTTGTCAATTTTTGGGTAGTTTTTTCCAAAAAAAACATT
>JAIPRM010015500.1:0-10106 GCA_025469315.1 Stegophylla sp. TES_Ste_2020 | reverse complement strand
TTAACCTACGTAATGGTTCATTTGCTAAATAATTAGTGGTGGCACGAGGAACGTAAAAAGGAGCAGTAGTTCTAGATGAATGCTGAGGTACTTTAAAACAGAGTAGTGAGAGAAGTGCAGACGATTCGATTTTACCGTTCAACAAACCATCAATAAACCACCTATATTATATATTATTTAGAAATTTATATGCCTGACTATTTTTTTCCGACGCAGATAATATCTTAAAGTTCATTAAAAGTTATTAATATTATAGAAAATAAATTTTGTGTTAAAACGCCCCCTCTTCTCCCCAACGACGGCCCCTCCAGCTCTACACATTAGGAGTGCACAGTAAATGTCCTAGATCCGGCACTGGTCATAGCGACCGACGGCGTGGCTCCGACGGGAAATCTAATTAAATTATCGCCACCGCGTCGAACACAATAATATGATAGGGGAGGGGGCGATAAAGTACGCGTGACGACGAAACGCGTTCACGTTCGACTTGTGTCGATGACAGTAATAATTTTATTGTAAACAGGATGCTGGAGATATTGCCACAGGACTAGACTGATTTAACATACTATATATTATATGCATTTGTGTTTGCATTCATATTTTTACTTTTATCACACATGTTTGTTATTTCTCAATTTTCAAACAAAAATTGGAATTAAAGGCATGAAAGTCTTGGGAAAACCGAAAATTGGGTGCATTTGTCATATGTGATCCAATCGACAACGATTTGTCTTTCACGGTCATAATCTTGGTGGTCTTATTTTATTATAATTACAAACGAGAATCTCGAGTGAATGTATTTTTATTCTCAGTACAAAGTTTGAAATTTAGCATATAAAATAAAAAAAAAAAATATAGTATAATCGTAATTAGTTCATCATTAATCTCATATTTTCATTTACATATTATGATCAAAATAAATACATTTACATGTGCATGTTTTTGGATTTTAAGTACCCATACATTCAAACCCATGCCATCTAATACGACCAATACTAAAGATATTATGACTGTAGGATAGGATGACCATATTTAAGAAAATAAAATACAGGACAAAAATATTTTTCACTATATTTTTAAATAAATAAGTATTTATTACATATATGTTATGTTTTTGAATCGTGACAAAAGTGTAATTTTTAAACTACTCATTATAGATTAAATTTAAACACATAGGAACACTATTTTGAAAAACATAAAATAACATAATGAAACTAAATTGATACTTTTTAAAATTTCTTCAAATCTTTTATTCGTGCATATTATTGTGTACACTTTGCTTTCTAAAAAAAAAAAAAAATTGTTAATTCATTTTACGATTATAATTGACCTAATGGTATCCAAAAGATTTTTAGAGTCTTACATTATTTTATTCAATAATTTCATTCCAAAAAATTTGAAATCAACAATAAGTCAAAAAACGGGATTAATATGGGACAGACTTGAAATTACGGGACAAAAAGCGTCCTGAGAGAAGTTTGTCAGGACAACAGGACACAGAGCCGGAAAAAAGGACAATCCTGTATAAAACAGGACGTATGGTCACCCTACTGTAGGAAACATTTTTAATGTTTTCAATTCAATAAATATTATAACTAGGGTTAGGATAGTGTAACGTTTAAAATATTTTTTCGCTAAGTGCAATAGAAATCCGTTTCACATATAGAAAAAAAAAATATACATGTATTGACGTATAAAACATTTTAGATGACGAAAGGTTTACATTTTTAAGAACATGAAAAAGAAAATGATTATTCATTGCATTTCACATTTATTCAGTATGCTAATTGTAAAATCGAATTAAATTAGGTATTTACTTATTTGTTAAATTGATTTTTAATTTAGTTTTGTTTCGCAAAAAACGAATAATACAATTAAAATAGCCACAACAATGAAAAAGTTGACTCTTATGACAATGAATATTTATTGCGATTCAAATTGAATCGGCAAGTGGACTAAATTTAATAAAATGATTTACAATAAATTTTAAACAATATGCATATATATATTTGTTTCGATTATATTTCACACAAATTTAAATAAAAAAAAACTAATTGCAATTGCAAAATGGACATAGTTAATTATATTTTTAATTAATTGCATTCAATTATTTTGTTATTGCGCATTTTTTTTTTATAAGTGCACAATAATATGTATTATTATTATTTTTTTTTTAGGACGAACACATATAACATTATTTTTAAATCCAAGCTTTTACATTTTATAAAATAAAATGTAAACTTTCGGTTGCCTCATATGATGCATCTCGAATGACTGATATCGTAGTGTCCCGCACCACGGCTAAAAAGGGTCTTCTGCTTCCGGCAACACTTTATCATATTTACAACAATTCATAATACGTCTCTGCATATTTTGCCACTTGGCTTGGTGCTAAAACTTATAAACTGATTTCCTTTTAAAAAAAATTTAATTATTTAATTAGCTGAAATTATTTATTATGCATTTCACGTATATACATCATAATATTTGTATAAGTCTTCTCGAAAAAAGGTGTAATTTTGTCCCTAGTCTAATGTAACACATGCAGACGGACACAATAATTATAAAAAAAATCTTAATATTATAATTTATATAGTAATTTTTTAACTTCAGTATCTATGCAACTATTATAAGACCAAAATCAAATCAATCAGTAACATAATAATTAATTAAGTGTAAATGTAATAAATTCATAATTAATGGCATATAAATAATAAGTGTTTTACAAATATTTCTTTTTTTAATGACTCGACTCGTTTTTTATGTATTTTTTCGACTTTTCTTTTTCAATATTCAGATACCCAAAAGCTATTGGAACAGACACGAATATTTAATTTATTGCAATCTATGATTATTGACAGTATGCAAATTAAGATAATAAAATTATTATATAAAATACTTCATACTTATATATTATATCTTATAATTATATGATAAAAATACTTCACACTTCACAAAGTAAGTAAAGTTTCCGAATATATTTTTCTACCGGTGGTCGATTTTCCTTAATGATTAGCTCAACGAATACATTTCATTATTATTTTTTCATTAAATAAGCTTAATAATCTGTACAAAGAAGCACAGTAAAAGTAAATGGGATATTTACCATATAATAAAGACGGCCGGATTGAAACCGTTCAGCAACAGTACCTCCTATTTAAATTGATGGGTTCTTAATGGGGGGAAAAACCGACTTTTTTTTTTTTAGAGAAAAACGTCTTTTGACCATTTTCTTTTTAGTCTTTTCAGTGGATTGTTAAAAATAGTGATTGATGACATACACGAGATTAGGGGGTTTTCAGGTTTTGGTTAGAATGGATTTTTAGAAAGGAATTTTTTATATAGTGTCGGATTGCTATTTCGTTCACTGTTGGGATTTGTATAGATCTTTTGGATGCAGGTCATACACCACAGGGCTCCAGTTATTTGTCTAAAACATATCGACTGGAGATCATGTAAAGGTTTCATACTAAGAGATTATCCCCCTTGGCTTCAAATTTAAATTCTACGCGAACAAGTTTTTCTATAAGAAAAGGGTTTACATAAAAATAAAACACCAATGTAAAATCACAATTTTCTTTGTTCCTCTAAGAATCTAAAAAAAAAAAAAAATTTGCACTCTACTATAAAAATACATTTATTTAAATACGATTTGAGGCTATTGTCTAGTTTGGATCGACTTAAAAACCTGTAAAAAAAAAAAAAAAACCGTAAAACACATTTTTCATCATTTAATGAATCCGTCCGATGTGTTGACACGTGTTTAGAGACCGTATCTCTCAGCAGCAACCCGTTCCCTCGATGATTGTACGCGCCTATGGCCGCCGCGAGATTTGGCCCTTCGCGATCGTGTGATACGGGGAAAGAATCAAGTGTATTCACCGTCGTATCTGATTCAGTTAGAGTTTTACCATCAACCGTATCCGCGGCGCAGGCCGTGGCGGTGTGACGCCGAAATAACATTACTTACATTTTCAAAACGGTTTCCCCCAATGTTACGTTGTTATATACGTAGTTGTTCGGCGATGAAAACGCGTGTGAACGACGACGACGACCACGGGGTACTACCCCGTCAAACATTGTTATATAGTAGTTCGTACGTAGAAAATGGACACCGTCGAATTGGTGTAATTCGATTTATGAAACTCCCCGCAGAAGCTTTATAAAATACTAAATTACGTACAGTCTCTCGTTTTGTATTCAATCGATTATTCAGCCGATACACTGGAGTCGGATCCTGCGCGCGCGAACAGAACACGAACCCCAGCACGTCCTGCAGTGATTTCCTCGGGGCTCGAAAGTTCCGCGCGAGCCCATTTATTATTTACCCGCGAATATAATATTGTCAATGAAACATAAAAACCAGTATATCGTTTCCAGTGGTTAAAAATCGATAAACACGTCATAATATGAGTGTGAAATCAATTATTATTTTTTGAGCGGTGCTCGAAAAGTAAATAGGAAAATCCGGAAACCCCAAAACGCAAAAATATCCAAATTTCAAAATCTACCCACGATCGCGGAGGGTGATACCCGTTTGCATACGTTTACCATTTTTTTGCGACTCTATTGTTGCGCACACGAATTTTTACCACCTGTATTTAAAAGACTCAGACGTAAGAACTCGTTTGCGTACATGCTGGCATTTAAAGAACACGAACGAGAACTAGTTTTTGTATATAGACTGTACCAAAAGTTTACTAAAATTCAATAAAAAAACTACCAAAATTTCAAACATTTTCCTTCTCATTTTTACACACTTAGGACTGTCTTCTGTATCAACAGGCGTGATTAAAAATGTTTTCTTCTTCTGTACAATAATTTGCATAAATCACATTTATCATAATATTATTTCATGAATTTTAATGTAATTTCTTCTTTGTCGTTGATTATTAAAATAATTTATTGATGTGATATTTCGTCATTGATTATCAAGTACTAGTATAGAGCAAGTTACAATATTAGTCTAAATTTGAAATGAGATTTAATTGATGCACGCGAACGAGTCGTCGGTTTACGGGTAAAAAATTGGGTTCTGTGCGCCAACGAGTATCGCCGATCGCGGAATTAGGGGAAACACGGAAACGCACGTGAGAACACACACGGTGATCGGCTGAACAGCAGCTGATGTACGGAGGCGGCGTAGACCTTTGGAACTCTTCCGGAGGATTAAAGCAATGTTTGGAAAACGCTAATGAAGTTTTAATTAACCGACAATATGCAGTGAACCCGGTGGCGTGTTGATGACAGTTCAAGGTGTGGGCGAAATTATTATCCTTCTCGGGGGGGCCACATGACAACATCAACAACAGGACGATTGCATTTTATATTTCTCATATAGCGAACGTGTGCAATCTGTTTGTTCGAATCAGCGGATTTGTGTTTCATTTTTTTTTTTTTTTTCAAAAATCGCTTTTTGGCACACGGACATTTTCCAAAAGTCACGTACACAGTTGTACGAAAATCGAATAAGCTGGATAAGCTCTGTAGTATAATGTTTAAGTTTTTTTTTTTTAAAAAACGTGTTAACTGTTATTATTTTTTTGCGGAAAGAACTTCTGAAACTATACTGTATGTGTGTGTGTGTAAGAGAGCGTATTATATAGTATTATTATAGTCTTCAGTGATCAATATACAACACGGCTTTAGCTCGACATGATCCCAAAACAGACCACCGAATGGAGACAAGTGTTTAACACCAGTATATTGATAATGTTGTTGATGGACCATATTTATAATTCTAAATTGTAATTATAAAAATCAATCATAATGTTCTATTATACGAACAATAACCACAACTAAGGTATCGGAACCTATTTAACTTGAAGGCATTAAATTATATAGTCATAAATTATTCACTCAGAACTGCGGTAAATAAAGAAAAAAACGATACATCTAGAGTGAGCCATAAGGATTAAAATTTAAATCAACGAATTCACAATAATATAAACATTTGTGTTTGTTATAATATTATGTTTTATTAAAGTGTGGTTTTCAATTAACCCGCTGATTTCTCACCAATTTCAACATTTTAAAAATTCAATTAGTTTATATTTTATACAGTTTCAAAGCGTACGGATGAACTAACTTAACAGATACATAATGGCAATTTTATACTTAAAATATAACTTTACTTCAAAAATGAGTGGTTAATGATGAAATACAAACCAACTTCTTGAACATCAAAAGTTTTTGACTCGCCCTTTAATACATAATATTATAATGCATTTGTTAAATTTTCATTTTGACACCAAAAACAATAAGTAATTTAAGATTAATGAGTTTTTAATAAAATTTGTTAATTATTATAATTGTCATTATCTCTTAAATTACACATTCATTAGACTTATTATTATATAGTTTAACACTTTTCTTCATTTAATCGATAAAATATCATTTAAATATTGTTAATAATACGTAGTAAGTAAACTTGCACACTATATCATTATTATTAGTACTACAAAAACATTATTTTTATCATATCACTTACCAAATCAAAATATTATATTGAAAATTGATTCAGTTTTTAATCGTTTACCAATTGGTTTTTAAATGATTCGGACTTAATTAATCCATATCACTATAGAATTGTTTATTAACAATATAAATACATATATACGATACGCGTATATACGCATTTTAAACAACTAATTAACACCTATGTTATTACTCATTTCTGTGCATAATATTGACATTTAAATTGTACTAAATTATTATGATATTATGTCAATTAATATTGTTATGATTATCTATTTTTTTTATAATTAATCCACCATTATACATTTCCATACCCTTGACTATTGATCTACCTCCCCTCGGCCCATGAAAAATATGTGACTAAGTCACGCCCTGAGTGCATCACTGAGCCTTTATTTTATTACATTTTGTCGGTTTGTTTTACTTTCAATTTTGATAAATCGATACCCATGCGAAATCGTCTTCGCGTTAACAACACACGGTTTTAAGTTTATCAAGCATATCGTATTCCCCAACCATTAACTTTATATTTAAGTACCCGAGTACATAAGAACTTTTGCATGTCATGATATTATTGGACTCCAGTCAAACTCTTAATTATTTATTTATCTTAGATTTTGAGCGAAGCAAAGACTATATTGGTTTTACATTAATATGTGTTATCCTATGTATATATAACAATTTTTTCAGATATAAAAATCAGCTAAGTGCTTAGTCCTATAATTTTAAAGATTGTTTTTCACTATTCCTAATTGCATTTTCTAGCGAAAAGTAAAAGTATCGAACTTTTTAGTAAAATAGGCGAAATTTGCTGAAAACTAGATTAATTCTTTTAAAAACGTTTGAAATTAAATTTTAACAAATCTGGTTATTTCATAAATGATCGCGACTTCTTTTCAATTATGTTTTAAATTCTAAATCCAAATTTGATTTTTTTTTCCAATATATTATCCTCTATATGCTTTTCTATCGTCATCTAATTAAATATTATCATTGGTAACAATTTTTCATACGAGATAAAGTTGGTATTATACTGCTCAAATGAGCATTATGACAAAATATAGTGGATTTATTTTTGACATTAAAAATTATTCTCACTTTTATCATTTATCGTCATTGTTTTGACAGCGTTTTTTTAAAATATAATTTAGCACGGCACACTGTACAGTGTGCAGGTGTTATTATGTTAATGAATAAAAACGATTAATGCAAGACTCCATTCGTATTACAAAATATATTTGTCAACAGTACTGATTGAATTATTTTAATGACACTTCAAAATTACTATTTGTTTCTTTAATTTTATCATTTTTTACATGCAATGTTTTATACACTAATTTATTGAATGTAGATAGTACAAGATTCTCTCATGCTTACTTATTATTATTATTATTATTATTATTTTAAGAAACAATTTACTTTGACTTTGTGTATTCGTAATTTATTAACAAATCATTATACTGAAAAACGATATTGAATTTTAATTATAGTTTTATTTTATTATTGCATAAATTAAACTTGATTTAAGAATTTGACTTGATAATTTACCGCGCACTTTATTATTACGTTAAATTATTATATGAGCAAAGAGTTTCCTACCTTTTATTCTATTTTCATTCTGTACTTAAAGTCAATTTAGTACAATAATTATTATAGTATATTAAGCGTATGACGTACAAACGCGGAAAATGTATAAATGGCCAACGCGTCGTGCAATGAAGCTATAATATTATAATTTAGTTATAAGACATGACAAAGAGTTTGTGCTGTTAAAACGTTTCATAGGACAAACCAAACTACCGGTAAAGACATACGTATTACATCACTTACTTGTAGTGTCGCAACTTGGTACGCATTGGTAAATGGTAAGGGCACAAGCCAGTATTAGGGGCCCATGTCCCACAATAAGTGTTTAAATAATACCTCTCGCTAATTTTTTTTTAACATTATACATCAAATGCATTAGGTACTTATTAGCTTTGTAGTCAATTATTCAGTATACGATGTAATAAACTTAATAAATTTGATGAAAATCTTTGATTATTTCTACACCAAGTTGAGCTATGCATATACGTTCAATTCTAATAATACAAATATTAACATGCGTTGTTGATTTGTATTATTGAAATCTGTGAATCAAAAAAAAAAAAAAAAAAAAAAAAAAAATGTAAGAATGAAAGAATTTGAAGAGTTAAACCAAACAATATCGTTTGAACTAATTTTTGCAATATTTACATATTTTATAGTACTTAATGTATTTTCGATGTAGCAGTTTTCCGCGGTCTGCACTCTAGAGAACGGTGGAATTTAAAAAATTATAAATTTAAATTTTGCCTCCCCTGCAACGAAGGACCTAGACACACCCACGCGGCTACTGCGAGTACAGTTTATTACTGACAAGCGTTAATGATCACAACCTTACTGTTTTTAATACGATAAATAAAAATACATACGAATAACACGCGCACTATATTATAATGGTATACGTGTATAACGCGTTTAAACACATATTTCAGTAGGTATATTACAGTTTTAATATATATGCTTACTAACGCGCGTATTGTCTGGTAGATAACAATGTGTAAGATTTATAGTGTATAAAGTAGAGGATTACGAAATATACGAAATATAAATTATAACGTGTTACAGAATATAACGTCCGCATAAACCTCTGAAATTCGCGAGAGGATGACGTTTAAAAGCAAAAAAAAAAAAAATAAATAATAAATTCCGCTAACCTATATTTTAAATTCGACTTATGAGGCGTTTTTTTCCCCAGTTTTTATTTTTAATAATATTTTCATGAATTATATTTATAAGTGGCCAGTGATAGTGATTGTTTTTTCACCTTTTTTTTTTTTTTTTGACCCGAAACGAGGAAAAAAGCACAACACGAGTGGATAGTATATAATATTCCTATATTGTATATTATGTTGTGAATAAGAGAGTTTTGGCGTTCTCGTATTAATAATACGTAATAATGCAAATCGGTTATACGACGACGTGGCGCGATATTAGAAATCGTTCTTTCGGCCTATACATACAGTTGCTGTTTATACTCGCCTTATACGCGCATACCTTTGTACATTAGTTAAGTGTTCGGTAAACAAGTCGATCGAAAACAAGTGAAGCGAATTTTCGTTTGAAACAGACCTGCATAATACAATGTGTGTTCGTATACAGCCCGTGTATATAATATAAAAGTATATTATAAATGTATAGAAATATAATGTACAGTATATTCGTCGTATTATACGTGTAAAACTCGAAAGTCTGCCGCCGTTATGTATAGGTCCTATTATAATGGTTCCCAGACTTTTTTCGTTCAAACCGCCCTAAAAGTCGAAATTTTCGCTCACGCTTCCCATCAATAACACAGAAGTGTGTACGTATTTCACACCTTGGGGTGTTCTTCGCACCTCGGGTGAAATAATTGTGGCGAGTGTGTTAAATAATATGAAAGATGAAGTCTTTGTCCGTCCGGCGGCGTTTAGGTCCGGTGTATCCGAATTGGTTCCCGGATTATTCCGAATTGGTTCCCGGGTTATTCCGAATTGGTTCCCGGGTTGTTACGAAGGGTATATCCGAATTGGTTCCCGGGATGACACACGTCCAACGGTCGATGTGAT
>JAIPRM010015499.1:0-10106 GCA_025469315.1 Stegophylla sp. TES_Ste_2020 | reverse complement strand
CTCTATTTATAATAATTATATATTTATATATCTATTACAAAAAAACATTTAATACATTATCCACTTCATTTGTTTAATTTACTAATGATCTACTCAGTTTATTTTACGTTTTACATTCCGAGTGGGGCGAAGAAGCTAGTGTTTTAACTTTCAACAATGATGTTTATTTGATTTTTTCATATAGAAATCCTTGGCCTTAAGTTTCGACCAGCAAATTTATGAATTAGAATTTTTCAAAATTTTAGGAAAACTACTCAAACGTTGACAAAAATGCTTTTAAAGTTTAAAATTATCTATCGTTTCTTTAAAATTTAACATGCTTACAAATTCCACCCAAGGATCGAACAAAGCCCATGGTAAGAAATATGTCCAACTTTTTTATAATACATTTATTTACCTACATTTTATTGTATTTCAATTTCATGCAAGTGTGGCAAGCGATTGCGTTAAAAAAAATATCATACTTTCAGTCAATTACCAATTTTGTGTAGTGCGGTTGATGTGACAGGGGGTTTCGAGCACCCATGGCCCCCCTCTAAATCCGCGCCTGCGTTTAAATAGTAGGTATTTAATATATTAACCGAAAATATTGAATTTTCAAAATAGAATAATTAGAAAACTACCTATTGATGTAAGTGCATTTTAATTCACGCTCTCGTATTCAGCGTGTCGTATAACACGTAAAATGGCTATATAAAATATTATCTATTTTCTTGAGTGTTCGTAAACTAGAAATATATCATAATAACTGTCCGTACTTTCTCCGATTTTTTTTTCAATTTACCCCTTGTAAAATGTTTAATTATTTGTTTGTAAAAAATGTTATTGCACCAAAATATTTGCGATGAAATTCTCCAACTATGTACAAAGTTTTAAAAAGTTTGGTTTAACCAATTTTCTTTTATGTTCGTTTAAGTATGTAATTTTAGGTAAAACTAACGAATTTCGTCAAAACTCTTACTTTAAACGGTTATAGAGAAATAAGTTAACTTACGATTTTCGAGATTTCAGGTCAGTTAGACATAGGTATGTGTGAGTGAAATTATAATAAATTTATAAATTTTCAACTTATAATATCAAGAATTAAAAATTATTTTACATAAAAATTAACAAAAAAATGAGAAATTTCCAAAATGTTATATTTAACTCAAAATTGATCAAATGTTTTTGAAATTTTTATGAAATATTTTTGTGATCATTTATAGTATTTGACGAAAGTTTTAAGTTTTTAGCAAAATTATTTTCGAAGTTATATCAAAAATCAATTTTTAATTTTATGAAAATTCCGCTAATAGCATAGTTTGCCATGTTTCGTCAATTTTTCATTAGATTTTCTGGTTCCCGGTCAAAATATCTCCGATGCAAAATACCTCCGATACAAAATATCTTAATATCATATAATTATTATTAGTTTTCGATTACCGTAATATAGTATATAATAAAGAACCCTTAAATACTTACTCTTTACTACCTTATTACTGGTTAGGTCAAGTAAAAAAAAAAAAAAATCTCTCCGATTAATATTATTATCATATATTTTTATGTATAAATGTTTATATCTTTTAAAATAATAGAGAAACTACTGCAGTTATATAATTAAATAAATAAATTAGAAAAATGATTTATATTTTAATGAAAGTATTTTTGTCGTACCCACTGACAATCTTAAATAGCCGTTTATTGCTGTCATTGTATATATTTTTTTTGAGCTCGGTTGACCAGACAAACATTTTGACCTAAACATTAGGTAATTTTATAATACCTATATTGTTAAATACATAAATATTGTATTAAATACCTCTTGTAATGATTGTTCTCCTTTTATAAAAGTTATAAATTTCCAAATACTTTCAATATAATATCATAAAGATGAAACTGGAACTGACCGACTTTGGAAGTCGTACTTTAACTTGATTATATCGTCGCATTTACTACACTACAGTACTCTAGTCTGGTCGCGATAACGCGGTGTGTGGTATAGCTTAAACGCTAAATTTCAACAATCTCTAATTTTGGTAATCAAAATATGAATCGATATTTATCACGGTATATATATACATATATAAATGATATCACACAATTTGGAACTTTAATTTGATTTTATCGGTTAAGTACGAATTATAGACCACAGATAAATATTTCATAGATACAAATTGGTCGGTATAATATTTTGATTTACACCAACTTAATTACTATATTATTACACAATTAACTAATAATAATAATACGATATTGACATGTTTTTTTAGGAAATCTTTTTTACTGGAGATATTTTTGACTAGAGGTATTTTGTATCAGAAATATTTTATCTGGAGATATTTTTGAGAAGATATTATGACCGGTCACCGATTTTCTGCATTTTTGAAAATTTATAAAGAAATTTGAAAAATGACCTCTTTAAAGTACCATCTGGATGTGATTTCGGATCTTTAGAGTTGCTGATCGATATGTTTGGACGTATATTTCGATACGAAAAAGTGTTCACAGAAAGAGAAAAAAAATAAACATTATTGTAAAAACACTAGGTTCTTCGCTTCGCTTAGAATTTAAAATGGCCAAAAAAAATAAAATTAACTTCATAAACAGTATTTTTTGCTAATGTAACTATCAAACTATCTGCCAACACTAACTTACCACTCTATTTTATTGTGTCGTTATATACCATATTCGTTCAGTGTTCCTTAAATTTTCAATATTTGTGGAGTATCTAAGTAGTTGGTTAGTATCTACAGATAGAAATATCCGATAACTACGTTTTTAAAATAAGATTGGGTTTTTAAATCTATGTACAGACATGGTATGTTAAAATAATACCAAATTTTCAATGAGGTCACATTTTAACCACGTATTAACTTAGACGAATTAGGAGGAAGGTTGAAAGCTTTGAACACCTTTATATAAGTACCTACAGGCCACGTAGCCAGGGAGCCTAGGTGGGCCAGACCCACCTTAAATTTACTTCGGCCCAGGGTCGGTCCTCCCAAATTCAAGGTATAATTATTTTTTACTGATTATCAAAAATATGATTATACACATTGAAATTAATTTATAGTGGTTAGTACCGTTAGTGGAACGTTAATAGTATCTATATCACGAAACGCAGTTAAGCACGATAACATCGATAAATTGACGGAATGATTAAATTAAAATTTTAAATGAATAATAATAGGCAAGTTTGAAACGTAATAATGCTCTGAGTACCTAATTACAAACCCTGTGCACTCGTCAGACCACCACAGTTCACATAAAACTACATGTTGGAATAAAGACAAATGAGCCGAAGTCTCAACATCTATTTGTGTCCAATGGAAATATTATTTCCAAACTATGCAACCCTCAATGTTTAATAAGTTTGGGAAAAAGAAACAAATTTTTAATGGGGGTAGACATTGTCTCGTTGGATAAACCTATGTTTGATAGTCAATAATAGATTACTCGCAGTCAAGGAGTGGGGGACATTGAGGCTTGACATTCGACTTGCTGTGCAACGCGAGAACATTTCGATTTGATAATTGGTAATCATCCATAATCTAAGAAAATAACTTGTAGAATATAGATCGTTAATACCTATGTGAAAATACTTACGTTCAAAATTCTGATTTAAATGTAGCAACGTTAATCGACATATTAATATAGAGGTACCTTATAATGTTTATGAGATAAATTAAAATCTACTTTATATCAGTGGTAATTTCATTCTAGACCGGACCAGGGAGATAAGTCTCCCTAACTCCCCTAGCCAGTCCGCCTCTGTCTCCATATTAAACCATACACGCCTATTTATTTTCACACTTAACCAGGCTTCGATCTGTAACTTGTATTTACATACATCTCTTGGAACCTCGATTTAAAGTTGATCCATATTGAATGTAGAATGAATTGTATTTATATACTACATTAATATATGTAAATTAAGTTCTATGCAAAAAAATATTTTTTATGTTTTCAACGTCTTCCTAGGTATGGATTTCTCATTTTCATAACAAGTTTCGTATTCATAATATGAATCACTTCTATAGAATGAATGACTTCTCTGGGAATAGAATAATTTTACTAAGTAAATATAACATAAACAGTGACTATAAAATAAATTATTATGACATGTAGTCAGTCTGTCATAAAGTTTAATGAATAAAAATGCATAATCCACTAGAATAGATCACCTGTTTTTATATTATTTTAGAAATTGATAATTAAGAATTAAGTACATCAAAAAGTTATCATATTAGAAGATTAAAATTTAAAAGTAATTACAGACATTAAATAATACAAGTATACCCTAAAGTTACTCAGTAGTAAGTGGTGTGATAACAATAAATATATTTAACAATTCCTTACATTCCTGGAAATAATTGATACTTAATTATGACAAAATAATATAAATAAAATTGACTTAAATATAAAAAAGAAAAAAAAACATACAATTTTGGTATGTTTAACTACCAATAAAATATGTTACTTATTTCAAATTGAAATTGTTCGTTTCTGTAAAAAAAATTCTTTGGATAGGTTATTTAAATACATTGTAAATGTTTACAGTTAAAATTAACTTAATTAAGTAAAAGTGGGAACTACAATTACTAATATTAAAATAAAGTAAAAAAAAAAAAAAAAAAAATGCTTTAATCATAAATATTTCAAGTTAAATAAATCTTTAATTCAACGAATAATTTTTTTACTGTTTTGTAATTGCTTCATACTATTAATTCCACTTTGAGAAGGGTTGATCAAATTATTTTGTAAATGTTGAGATTTGAAATCAGTAATGCATGAGGTTTCTAAAATGAGTTTTGATCTCCTTCTAGCTACTTATGTACAAAAATATGAGGTCTACTGACATTTTTTGGAGATATTTATGGATTTATATTTTACATTTTCTTAGGTTTTTGAGGAATATTATATGGATGATAATGTATTCCATGAAAATAATCATCTTTCAGTGATTTATTTTCACGATTATCCACTCTTGAATCAACCGTAAGGGTTGGTTGAAGACTTTGAGCAATAGAACCTTTGTAACTTGTCGATGTGGTAGTATGAATATGTTTTTCATTACTTTCATCTCCAATATCACTTTTTTCTTCTTTGAACTCAATAATGGATGGAATACTTTCATTTCTATACTCAACATAAGTTATGTTAAACTCTGTAATAGATGAAGTCTGAGGTTGAGGAATCAACAAACCAGGAAAACTCTTAATAGTTTTATCACCAACTTCATCATAATTATTGTCTTCACTGGTATCTATTTTCAAATCAGTATCACTAGAAGTATTTTGTCTTGAAAAATAAGAATTTTTCTGTTTTTTTTCTGATTCATTCTTAATGAACTCGTGTACATTACATTTGTCATTTATGTACATTTCTATGTCCGATTCCTTAATAAACCCAAATTCATTACTTTTGTCATCTTTGATAATTTCTTTGTCCAATTCATTCTTAATAAACTCATGTACATTACTTGTGTCATCCATGTTCATTTCTATGTCCGAGTCTTTCTTAATAAACACAAATTCATTACTTTCGTCATTCTTGTTCATTTCTATGTCCAACTCGTTCTTAATAAACTTAAATTCATTACTTCTGTCATCTTTGATCATTTCTTTGTCCAATTCATTCTTAATAAACTCAAATTCATTACTTTTATCATCTTTGTTTATTTCATTTTTAGATTGCCTCAATAATAATTCAAATGCTTCATCACAGATGTCACTGTATTTCAATTTAAATTTAGGAGAAGTAAGTACTTCTTTTGGAATCATTTGAACCGTCTTTATGTTATTTTCATCAGTAGGTTGCGCATTAGGTTGTTCATTAGGTTGTTCATTAGGTTGTACATTAGGTTGTATATTAGGTTGTACATTAGGTTGCAAATTAGGTGGCTTAACACTGCTGTTTTTGTTATTCACTTGCTTGTTCAGATTGTTCATAATATCAGTGTTTGTCAACGATTCAATAGGTTCACCACTACCAATATGCTTAAGCAGTATTTGATCCATATTTGTACTAGCATACTGATACAACTTGTCGGCCTTGTTGAAAATAATAATTGCTATTTCACTATCACATAAAACACTTAATTCATAAGCTTTTTTCACAAGGCCAGATTTGCGTTTATTAAAAGTAACATGACAGTTTCGTTCGTCAGAGATTTTTGATATGTTAATTTTCTTTCGCCCCATGGTAAACTATAATAATTAAATATTTTAATTGGCAGTTGAATTGAAGTTGAAATTCCTTTTAAACCTGTAAAACAGTAGAAAATATTTTTTTAAGATGTTTAAAAATATAATAAGTGGCAATAAAAATATAGTTTATGCGCTATATTTTATTTAATAATTATAATATGAAATAAATCAAAATTTTAATAAAATAAAATATGAAAGCATTGTATTCATTTATATTCAAGTATTGAATGTGACATATTCAAGGTTACCACAGATCCTTAAGACCATTGAATACCAGTAAAATATAAGCTCCCAAACTACTAATTTTACTTGAATTAGTCCGATCATATCATTGAAGCAATAAAAATTCCGAAAACAGATTCAAATTAAGCATTAAGTCTACATGAAAACGATTAGTTCACTTTTTTAAATCTCTATCTTGAGCTTTGAAAAAAAAAATGCATTTGAAAATTTAATAAATTATTTAAGAATATTTAAATTAATTTGTGAAAAGACGCCTGAACATTTTCATGTAAATTTCACGCTAAATTTAATCTATTTTCTTAATTATTATAATTTATCTATAGTCTATATGATTGAAGTTAAATAGGTAGTTTTTGTTGTATATAATAAATGATGTAATACGAATATTGACATTAATAACTAGCTATTTACGATAATGCTTAAATTTCTATGCTATTGTCGTCAATTCGTCATATACCTGTCAATAAAGTCATCTCCCTAATTATTTGGTCACTGTTGTAAATTATAAAATGAGTACAGTATTGGCTCAATATTAACGTAAATGACCATCGACAGATGATAATTTACATAAATAACTTAAAATTACCCATTTTACACACTTTTCAAATATAACAGGCAAACTAACATATAATATATAAATGTGAGTTACTCGTAGTTCATCGGGTGTTTGGTCGACTTCATTTCGCTTCGCAAATCAAAAATATTCCTCGGCTTGTTGTGCAACGTGAGGGCATTTCAGCTTGATAATAATAAATTGTACTTCACCACTTAACAAAATACTACCATCGATTATCAAGACGAAATTCACCCACATCGCACTAAAAGCCGTGAGATATTTTTGATTTACGGAGCAAAGCGGAGGTGTCGACGAGCGTAGCGAGTCAATCAAACACCCGGTGAACTAACCTACACTTGTATATTACCTGTTCATTAAACAGACAGCTTAATACGCTTATAAATACTTCACAATTTATATTACCCAATATACCTCGGGCATTGTGTACATTGCTCAAATTTTCCAAATTTGCCCGTAATATATGAAAAAATAATGAAAGCTCTGCATTTATTTGTAGTAACCTACAACTGTACAATTATTGTTAAATACTACAAAAAATGTTTTAATAACAATGCCTAATGTGCATTGGGCGTTAACGTAAATACTCACAAAATAGTAAATGTTACCACATTGATTATTTGGTGAGGTTATTCATATAAATGGCCGGTAATTTACGTAAATTCATATAAGGCTAGGTAATTAACGATATAATTGACGATATTTTACGTAATTAATTGACCAATTTAGAATAATTATTACATTTTGGAATTATCTTAGTTTTTTTTGAGTTAAAAATAATTATCTTGAAAAATATTTTAAAATCATTACTCAGTATATTGTTTTATAAATGTTTAAGCAAGAATTTGTGTGAAACCGATTATTTTAACTCAAAAGGGCGCTACACACTTGTGTTGTCTCTGTCTTACCAACTCATGTTCAATAGAATTAATGGTATGTCACCAACTTTAATATTAAGAGTAAAATTACCCATAATCAAATTTAAAAGTAAGGTCTTTATCTGTATTTCTGTGTGGGCTTTTTATGATATTTCAATTTTTAAATGAGTTATAAGCATTTTAAAATTGTTATATTTTAGGTATTTATAACTCACTTGAAAATTAAAATATCTTTTTTAAGATATTTTAAGAAACACAAGTATCATTTTCTATCTAAGTCTTTTTTTTTTTAATTATAACTTACTAACAACCTAAGTGCGAACAATATGGTACAAAAAGCTTAAATCACAGTCAATGGGGAAGGGCTATAGCCCCCTTAGCCTCCCTATTGGATACGCCTGTCTTAGAAGTACTAAGAAAGGATTTTTAGATTCTGAATGAAGTGAAGAAGCTTATGTAGTTTACAATAATATTTATTTTTTTTCTCTTAATGTTATTTATTAATGTTGGGTATTCAAAATTTGTGTGCGTGCGGGAGTGTATGTGTGTAGTATGATCTAACTCATATATGTGTTTACTTGACCCAAAAAAATTAAAGAATGTTGAGAAATTTAAAAAATGACATCTGTAAAGTAACAACTAGAGACAAATCCGGTTTCAAAAAATTGCTGATCGAAATTTTTGGACAAGTATATCTATATGAAAAAATGTTAACAGAAAAAAAAAATAAAATTAAATGAACATCATTGTAAAATAGTAGCTTCTTTACTTAGTCATTCTTCATATCATTTCTAAAATAAAACGATTCTGAGCGAAAGCTTCATACTATATAATAATAATTAGTAGTGATAAGGATATATTTAACAAAATGTTATTTAATAATGTTGGGCATTCAATATTTGTGTGCATGCCTGAGTGTATGTGTGTGTGTGTGCATGAGGTAAAAAATTTCTTAATAAAAATAAAAAATGCAATCCAAATCTACTTTTATAAACTAATAATTAGTCAACCTCTCAGTAATTAGTGTAATTGTTATTTTAACAAAGTTAGCAATGTTTATTATTTTTTTTATAGTAATTTTTCCATAGGTTTTCGATTTTTTTTTCAATAAAATCCATGTAAAATTTTTAATTGTACGTCTATAACTATTGCTGTAAGTGGATTTTAATTCTCATCATCATATTCAGCGTCAAAAAATACATAAGATGCAATAAAACATTATCAACCTTCAGTAACCAAGTGCATATAATCTATAGATATTTCCTAATATCTGTCTGTATTTTATCCGATTTTTTTTTTCAATCATACCCTTTTAAAATGTTTAATTATTCGTCCGTAAGAAATTTTATTGCACCAAAATATTCGGAATGAAATTATCTATCTAAGCACCAAGTTTCAAAACAATCGGTTTGGCCAATTTTCTTTTATGTACGATAAAGTGCGTAATTTTAAGTAAAACTAACGAATTTCATCGAATTTTTAACTTCAAACGGGTATAACAAAAAAGTCGACTAACGATTTTCGAGATTTTTTCAGGTCAATTAGACATATATGTCAGTGAGATCATATTAAATTTATAGTAAGTCTTAACATCAAAAATCAAAAATTTTATAACATAAAAACTAACAAAAAATGAGAAATATCCGAAATTTTCAAATTGCTGTACTTAACTCAAAATTGTTCAAGTTCCCTATCTACACTGTTTTAGAAGTTATGTCAAAAAGTAATTTTGAATTTTACGAAAATTCCGGTGATAACATATTTTATAAATTTTACTTTATTTTTCAATAATACGGTCAACTTAAATTCATCATTTTTCAAAGGTTCAATTTTAGTCAAATACTAATAATTAATAATAAAGTAATCCATGTCTATTTTTATTTATAGGCTTATATCATTTAATATTTGTAGTAACTTTATTGTACTTTTCCGATTTTTTTTCAATCAAAACCTTGTAAAATTTATAATTACTTGCCCGTGAAAAAATTTCTTACCCCAAAATATTTTCAAACTATTTCTCCATCTATTTACCAAGTTTCATGAAGATCGGTTATACCAATTATTTTTTATATGCGTTTAAAATATATTAGAATAAGTTTTTAGATTCTGAACGAAGTGAAGAAGCTTATGTTTTTACAATGATGTTTATTTTTTTTTTTTTTCCGCTCTGTGAACACTTTTTCGTATAGAAATACTGATCCAAAAGTTTCGATCAGTAACTTT
>JAIPRM010015498.1:0-10107 GCA_025469315.1 Stegophylla sp. TES_Ste_2020 | reverse complement strand
GGGTAGTTTTCTTCCAAAAAAAAAAATGAAGAATTGAGAAATTAAAAAAATGACCCCTTTAAAGTACAATCTAGAGGCAAATCCGGTTTCAAAAAGTTATTGATCGAAACTTTTGGACAAGTATTTCTATACGAATAGTTGTTCACAGAAAAAAAAAAATAATAAACATCATTGTAAAAAAATAAATAATTTTTATATGGTTTTGTATTTACAATGGTATATGCATTTAATGCAGTATTAATGGGAGGAGAGTTATAATTTAATCTGACCTAGTCTACTTACTATTTGACCCAGTAACGTATTTTAAGGCTCACCAAAAATGTTCAAATTACCATTAAATTAGTTCAATGTAATCTAATATTACCAAACTCAGACCTTGCTACATATCATGTGACAAAATTTCAATAAATTTATATTATGCGCTGTTTGTAAAATGTACACTTAGGTATATTACAAACATATTTAGAATGGACCTTTCACTTATTATTTAGTTGAACTATAGTCATTTTTAAATTGCTTTGAACACATAGTAATAATCCTGATTGTTTTATAATAATAATTTAGTAATGTCGTTCAATATTTCAAAAATACTTTAAACTACTCAAGTGCTCATCACCATGGAATTTTTTTAAACAGTGCTCGATTACCAACTGTTCCATTTAGTTCAATGTTTATTTAAAACACAATAGTAAGTTTATTGCGATGATTCAATTTATTTGGTTGTAAGTAGAAGTAAAAACATACATACCTATTCATAGTGCGATTGTTTTAATTATTTAATTGTTACTGGATAATTGATATTTTATTTTTCCCTGATTATCAAATAAGAAAAAAAATTCCAAAAAATATCACCAGACCACCACTTATAAAAAAAAATTCTAAAATATAGATTTTATGTTGAATCTTAATTCGATGAATTTGAAATCATTTGTGTTAAAGTTTATGAAATAATACTTCATTCTTTCGATATCTTCAGTTGAATACTATGCACAAACTATTATTTTATGGAGAATAATAGGAGAAACATAATAAGATTAAAAAAATTAGTCCACAAAAAATATAAACTTACAAATTCTAATATTGATTATGACACTTTTTCTTATTTACGTAAAAAATTTAAAAACTTGTCGTTATTAGCTCATAATCAATTCATTTCTAACTTAGAGCTCAATAATTACTATAACATTAAATAATTCTGGAAATACATTAAATTACTGAGGTAATATCCCAATAATATTCCCACAATAGTTTATTTCAACAGTGACAAATCTAATACCTTAGAATACTTTGAATTTGTTCATTATTTACTTTTCATCTGTCTTTGTTGATACAAATTTAAATACTAACTCTTGTGTCTTAGAACTTTCTAATAAATACAATTTTAATATAAGCTCTTGGCATACTTCAGAAGTTGAAATACTGTATAGTTCATACTTATATGAACTATAATATACTCATTTCTAAAAACTCTAATATGTTGATTCAACATTTTGTAAATTTAGACTATGGGGCAAAGTGCACAGCGTGTTGTGAGAAAATCAAAACACCAATTAGAGCTAAAATATGTAACTTTTGGTACATAAATAATATGTTCTTTGTGAATTCCACTCGCTTAGTGTTTGGAAACTACCTTTTCACCAAACAGTATTATCCTGTGGAACGTCGATAAAGTATCTTCAAACTAACATAATATAATATCACTAAGAAATAGTATCACCATTAAAATATCCAAATTAAACTTACGAAAAATCCTTTAAGATACAGCATTTAATATTTACTTTGATTTGTATTTACTTTTTTTTATTTCTTCCTTTCTTACTTACAAAAATTATTATTAATATTATTATTATTTTTAGCTTTATTAATGATTTGACAATAGTAAATGTCTTAAAGCAATATTCTTTCATTAATTATCAAGCTGTTTTATTTTATACTAGTGATATCGTTTTGTGGTATTTTATTAGCGATATTTTGTCGGTAATTTTTATACTATGACAGGATATCAGGATAAAAATTCAAAATAACATTTTATTCGAGATTGTTTTTTTGATATAAAGTTTGATGGCCGTTCTCACAAGCGCTTAAAAAGTGTAAGTGAAGTTTAATTTATTTTTCACACGAATAACAGTAATGGGTAATTTAAAAGAAAATAACTAGTATCTTAATCACCGAGGCATAACAAGTGTACAAATTTACCGCTGAAATCGATTAGTTTTCAAAAACTTAAGGGAATGCACTAAAGCAAAACTCCGAATTTATTACACACTTTATATGCCACACGATTTGAGCTTCTTCACGAGTTCTAAAGTTATTTGAACAATTAATACATAAAACCGTTTGAATGAAATATGGGTTTCAGCCACTAAATATAAACATTATTCAAGATTTGTTGTTGTAGGCAAACTTGAAGGTGCGTATTTGAGGAGAGGCGGAGGCAGTCCCCTTTCTCAAGAATTTTAAAGCGATCGTTATTTAAGTTCAATTTGTTCCAAAAATACTAATAATACACAATATTTAACTCAATGTTTGATCCATGCTCACACTTGTTAATTTTTATATAACAAAATCTGGGTACAAATAATATTATATATTGTTTATAATGGATTAGTAGGTATATTTCAGGCATTTACGACATCATAAGTAAACAATTTTCTCATATTTATTTGAATTTTTATCATAATTTAACTTTTTTGAATATACAATTATATCTCTAATCGTTTTATAATAATAATAGTTTAGCTACGTAGGTAATAGTTTATTCATAATATCTTATGGATTATTATATTATTTTAAAGTTACCTATTTGTTTTGTATTTTTAAAAAGATTCAAGTATTTTAATTTTTATAATTGTTACCTATAAATAATACTTAATGTTTAAAAAATGAAGATTCAAAAGTTTAAATAAAATATATTCAGGTTGTATAAATATAAATTGTTTGTACCTATTCTTTTCAGAAACTATTGTAATTGTTAAGTATTTATTGGAAGAATTATATAAGTAAGTCAAATTAATACCATTTTGTTAAAACATAAAAAAAAAAAAAACAACAAAACGATGTATCGACTGTCAATTATTTTCTTCAAATAGAAGTAAAAACCACAAACGTATCCATCAAAATCAAGGTAATGAAAAAATTGACGTAACCGCCATTTTATTAATTATTACTTTTGGCCGACTAATTTATTTTTAAACTTAACTTCATAAATGTTTCACAATGACTTTGTTTAACTTTTTTCGTGCAACATAAAGTAGACTTATCTTAATTTTAACTATTGAAAATAATCTAATATAGGAAAAATTGTTTTTGACTCTTCTGAAAAATTGTGTTAGTAGTGGATACGACCACTTGTCCGTGTTATCCATCGAAATTACTGCTAAAGTTTTAACTATCCAAAATATTTTTTTTATCTTTCTGTAAAATCCAACTGTTCAATTGAGTTCAATGGATATTATAACAGCCATAATGGTAAGTTCATGGGGTTGACTTATTTTTGTTTGAATTAAAAGAACAACTTTACCATTAACTATTAAATAATTTCTTCTACTCAGGTTTTATTATATTTATACAATTATTTATAAAATAACGTGTCTCCTTTGAATATTCTACGCTCCACTTAAAAATTATAATATTTATTATTGTAAAAAAATAAAAAAAATAAATTACCTGGAAAGTTTTATATTTTTTTATTAACTGATAAAAGTAAAAAAACAATTGATGAGAATAATAATGTTAGAAAAACATTAAAAAATTTTTTACATTTTTAAAATTTTTATGTTGCAAAATATTTCCAATAATATTGTCTTCATATATTTAAATTTTCATAAAGTTTGAATGAAAAAAAGATAGTATTCTAATGTTTTTGTTAAAAAATTTAGGTAATTTTCCAAATTTCAAGAAAACTTTTGAAAATTTCAAAAAATTATTTTTAAAATACTATCTTGAGACGAATTTTGATTCAAACAATTGTCGTTTGAAACTTTTGTACAAGTATTTCTACGCGAAAACGTGTACAAAAAATAAATAAAGAAAATATAATAATGAAAAAATAAACATCATTGTAAAAACACACGCATCACTCAGAGTCTAAAAAAATAATATATATTGTGTATATATATTAAATTAATTATATGTAGGTACCTATGAACTTTTTTATTATATTTAAAAAAAATATATAATATGTCTATCGGCTATCATATATTATATATTTTTTATTTGAACAAGTTTGATTTATTTTTAATCTTAGTTTAAAAGAAACATTCAGTTAGTCATTTGCTAATTATTTTGTATAAATTGTTGTTTTTTTGTAAAAATTTTTTTTTATCAATAAACATATCAAAATACCATATCTTTTAAGGACATATTTTTATTTTGTTTAATAACTTTATGGATTTAATTCAAAATTTATTGACAATTGAAAAACATTTATATTTCGAAATTTTCTTGTACATATAAGATTAAATAGTGTTAGTTTGAGGGTGCGCATACTTTTTAATATTATAACAGCAATTTTCAATTCTGTTGTAAAATAAAATTAACCGGCTACGTTTATCTAATTTTGACGTATTATATTTATCAGATACACTAACTAAAATTGTAGGTGTGTTAAGTTTTAAAACAATTTTAATTTTTGATAGTGTCTACTGTCTAAGTTTTTAAATAAATAGGTTTTTCGTTCTAATGATTTATTCGTTATAAAGAAATATTAGATTCATTAAATGGAAATAAACTTATGTATAATTACAATATTAGTCATGGTTTCTAAAAAAAAAAATTGTTAAACAAAAAATTTCGTTATATGGAAGTTTCACTGTATAAATGTATTACTTAAATTAATTTAAGGATGTAAGTATACACTGAAAAATGTTGTCCACTCTCCTTAACCAAAATTCAAAGCGATCAATACTTAAATGTTGACTCAAGTCAATATTTGAACTAAATGTAGAAATCTTGGATATAATAAATTTCAATGTAATTATTCGAATAAATTGATGGTTTTTTTTTTTTTTTTCAAATGGCCCTATCAAAATTAATTGTCGATTCGATTTAATAATATATTATTGTTAACGCACTCACGTCTGTTTTCCCAGTAGGCGAGTTCATCGATGATGTGAACCATTCCGTAGTCACAAACGCCTGCGATGCGTGTTTTGTTGGAGAGTTGATTTCGCGCGTCTCCGTACCATCCGAGCACTTTACCTGTGGTGACAGGAACCAAAAAGGAACTGATTAAATCAACGAATCAAACCGAACCGAAAAGAACCGATTCTGGAATCCACAAACCCTTAAAATATTAGGAACCGAACTGGAGCAGAATATTAACATTATCAAATAACAAAAACTTAACCCGAAACTCTTATTTTACAATGAAAAATATCGGACTCTGCGAAAAATATTAATTTCATTTTCATTTTTATTCTGAAATATAAATAAATTTATTAAAAATTGTATTCTTAAAATTGTTATTTTTGTTGTTACTTTTTAAAACTAAAACTTAAAGAACTGGTTCTGGAACTCAAGAACCATTAAAAAATTGAGAACCGTATTCGGAACTAATAGCATTTAAAAAATAATTGAAACCAGAACTGAAAAAACTAAAAGGTACAAATCTCCGAATTAAATTACGATTAAATAACATGATATCTGAATTATCGGTTACAGATAAATCCATAGACCAAGTAAGTATTGTGTATAAATGTGTCTGTTTGTATGAGTAACAATTGAATTACATTAAAAACCCATCACTTCGCTTTGTTTAAATAAAAATTTTATAATTATTTGCTTAGTGAGCACACATAATATTGTATGAATGTATTATTATTAATTGATGCGATTTTTTTTTACTTCTTACATAAATTATTATTATAAATTTCCTTTTTTTTTATATATTTATAAAAAATTTCATCATTTTGACTCAATATTGTATAAGTAACTAGTAAGTCAAAAAAAAAAAATAATAATAAAATAAATAAAACAAATAATACGTTCGAATTATTTTTAACCACTAATGTTTTAGTTTTTTCCTTCTAGTATAGAGATTCAAAAAAATTCAGAGTACTTAATTATAATTTATAGCCCGAATAGGACTTAAAAAACATAGAGGGCTCCGAAGAACATAGAATGCTACGCTTTCGAAAATTCTCTCGGTAAAATTATTTAAAGTAATTAGTAAAAAACAGATTTTAGTTACTAAAACATAATATGTATAACATACTATTTAAAACATATTTTTTTCACGTTCTTACATTCAATACATAGGCGCAATTAGTTGAGTGGCTCCTCCAACCAGTGGTGGACTTAGGGGTTTTTTTTTATGGGAGAGGATATAAAATAAATATGTGTAATATGTATAAGTATACGTTTTATTCTACTAAATTAAATTATTATTAAATTTATTAAAAAAATTTAATTTTGTTGGAGATTACATCAATTACATACATTTTTAATATTTTTATTAAAAATTGGCTCTATGATTGATGCATCGAAAAAAAAAATCAAAAAAAAAAAGAACTCAAGAATAAAATGAATTTAAATACAATTCATAAATGAGAATTTATAAAATAAAATACGTCTCATAAACGATTGTGAATAAGTGCAAGTCACAAACGGTTTGGAAGCCGGAAAGTAGTATACTCAAAAGGGGTTTTTTTTTTCAATAATTTTGGTTAATATTTTTTGGCATTGGACCTTATAAAGATTCTTCCAAAATGTCAATTTCCTAAGTCGAACACGTGGACAAAGTTTTTATAATGGCGTTTTTACTCAAACATGGATCATTTACAAATTAATTTTTTTATTTTTAATTTATTGAATATTTTGTAGGGAAATCAAATTCCTTCGAAAAAATACCCTAGTACTTACTCTATGAATTCATTATTTTTAAGACTTCATTCAGTTTCGATTTTTTATGAGAATGTTTAAACGAGTATAATTTATGAAAATAATAAAATAATTGATTTAATACTCAGAATCATTTTTGTAGTAAATTTAATCTTCTACATTATACAACTATCTTGAATAATAATAATAATAATAAAAAAATATGCTAATAATTTATGTTTTAGTAACAACATAATTTTCTCAATATTAATTAAATGGGAAAAAAATCGATTTACACTGAACACGAGTTTGATCTAGGAAGCTGAAATTTCGGAGAATCTTTTTAGGTCCAATCCTAAATATTAGCCAACACCCAAATGCACAGAAAAAAAAAAAAAACACCCTTATGCTCATAAAATTCAGAATAGAAAACTCAGATTGCTGCTCGATAAACCGTCCACCGCACTGAACTTACTGAAAGCTCACTCACCCGCTCACTGATATCACAAAAACATTATAACAAGTATGACCTTAATCAGGACGAAAATAATTATGAGCCAAATTATACAGTTTGTGTAGTATAAATAGTAATAACTATTTCTTTAGCCCATAAGGAGATGTTACCCAATATTACCATCATAAACCCGCCACTAACCCCACTTGAAGTCTCCCTGATATTTTGATAATTGCATAAGCTTAAAATCGTCTGGGGGGGGGGGTAAATCATTAAATAAACGCTTAAGACCCCCCCCCTTCCAAGCGTGTCACTCGAGAAGCGAAGAATACCGATGGTACCAGTGTGTCCAACTCTTTAATTATTTATCAGCAGATGTATAAAAAATTTTTTTTAAATAATTATATTTTAATTATACTAAACTTGAATCATAGAAAAAAAACTGTTTTAATTGAATTGCTTAAAATACCCATAACTATTCAAATAAAAAAAGTGGGTCATACTTCACACCATGGATCATGGTGATTCTTAGCTACCTGGTGGGACACTCTTGGAAAGGTGTTGAATTTTGAAGAAATGATGAATTGATTCTTCAATAAAACTTTTCTATCTGAAATTCGTTTATGATTAGGTAGGTAATGTTAAAATTTTGAAGCTATAAGTAATATCCTTTTTTGAATAGGTAATAATAAAATAATCGGTGTCCATATAACTATTCGTAAAAGTGATTAATTTTGCCATTTTGATGTTTGAAACTCTTATAGTTAAACATTTATTCAACTGATTAATTTTTTTTTTAAACATAAGTTGACTTATAGAATGAAGCTTGTATGAAATATTTGAATTCTAAATTTCAACGATTATAAAAAAATAATAATTACTTAAGATTTTTGAGTCTTTTTTTTTTTTTTGTGCTATTGAAAATATATATGAGGAAGGTTGTTTTAAATATTCACTTTGTAATATTATCAAGAATTTAAAATGGTATTAAAATCGACCTACAAAAAAGAAATATGTAAAAAATTCTTTGTTTATCCCATAAGTGGTAAACTTTGTCTGAACATTTTTAGAAGCCTGTATTACTCTATTTTTGAAAATAAATAAGCATTTTATGTTTCAAATATTATCTATTTGTCTTAAAGTGACAAATAAATAAATGACAAAAATCGATTTCATAAAAATCTAGTATTTGACCATTTTCATCATAATTTAAGGTATTTTTTGTGATATTTGGAAAAAACAATCGAGAATTTGGAAAAATTATCTCTTTAATAAACCTCATGAACAAAATTATTTTTCAGAAACATGTACTTTACCTATTGATCAGAGAATATATGAAAAAGAAATAAATCTGTTTCGTGTATAAAAAATGATAAAATTAGAAAATTGTGTAAAAATACTTTATAAAATCTCATTTATGCCAGCAAACTTTGGAATGATTGTTTATAAATAATGTAGATAAAGATTTCGACATGAATAATTAAGCGTTGACTGTTTTCAAAATGAATGATAGAGGAGTTTCCGAGAATATTTAGATAATAGATCAATTATTTATACCAATCGATCTTAATTAGCCTTTCACCCTGGGTGTGAATAACTTTTGTCAACAGCTAAACGCGAAAAAGGATGCAAGTACCAGGAACTTAGTTCATAATGACGCTCGAAATGCGCCAGAAGTTTAACGTGTCAAATGATCTAAAATACATGTTTAAAATGTATTTGAATCCATCTCTTGGAAAATTCAACGTCAGAGTGTAATTTACATGTGTAATTTAGAATTTATAAAGGTGACAGGAGTTCTGATTATACTCAGTGGCGTTTTAAAAAATTTCTATCATCATTATTTTTTCATTGGTGTGTTTTTGAAAACTTTATTCACACTTACATATATTAACACTAAGGTCTTTAGTTTTATTAGTGGAAAACATCAAGTTCGATTTTCAAGTTCTTTTTTCGGTTAATAGTTAAGAACTGTAATACACTTTAAGTGGTTAGAGAATTAGAGGAAACATTAAGGGGTGTGTCACAAAAAATTGACTGCTACTGTTCGATTAAACAATTTCCAGAATACCTACATATACTCGTATTATTTTAGAATAACATATAACAAAATAAAGTGGTGACTATTTAAACAATATTTAAAATATTTTTGAAAAAATAATTCATATAAAATCAGTAAAAAATATTACAATTAAAAAAAAGGTAGTGTTAATGTTGTTTTGAATTATTTATGAATATTTAACTGAAAGAAAATCACTACTCGGGGCACATTATATATATATATTACTGATACATTATATATAATAAACACATTCTTATTACAACATTAAAACACGAAATTATGAAAAATATTTAATTAAATAATTTATTTGATTTAAATTAAATATATCGTATATTTATTAAAATATAAATATTTACTTTATTTTACTATGTTTTAAGTTTTTTCAATTCTTTTCTGTATTATAATGAATATCATTATAATCTCACATCTCGAATAACAATTCTCTAGCCAACTAGGAAAATCTCTAAACACATAAATTCATTGTACTATAATGTAGAGATTATTTTACAATTTTAGATTATGAGAGTAAATCACCATAGTATATTTTATTTCATCAGTAAAACTTCTCAGTTTTACTATTCATTTTAGATTCTGAACGAAGTGAAGAAGCTTATGTTTTTACAATGATGTTTATTTATTTATTTATTTTTTTTTTTCCGCTCTGTGAACACTTTTTCGTATAGAAATACTGATCCAAAAGTTTCGATCAGTAACTTTATAGATCCCAAATCGGATCTAGTTGGTACTTTAGAGAGGTCATTTTTTAAATTTC
>JAIPRM010015497.1:0-10108 GCA_025469315.1 Stegophylla sp. TES_Ste_2020 | reverse complement strand
AGTATCAATTTAGTTTCGTTATGTTATTTTATGTTTTTCAAAATAATGTTTTTATGTGTTTAAATTTAATCTATAATAGGTAGTTTAAAAATTATACTTTTGTCACGATTCAAAAACATATATATGTAATAAATAATTATTTATTTAAAAATATTATGAAAAATATTTTTGTCCTGTATTTTATTTTCTTAAATATGGTCGCCCTAACATAATCATGACGGGAACTTTGTCCAAAAGTTTCGATCAATAACTTTTTGAAACCGGATTTGCCTCTAGATTGTACTTTAGAGAGGTCATTTTTTGAATTTCTCAATTCTTCAATTTTTTTCGGAAAAAACTACCCAAAATTTGACAAAAACGACTCGGAACCATCATTTTTTGATCCGAATTTTATGAAAATTTAAACATAGTTAGAAAATTATATAAAAAAGCATTTGGTGCAAGAAAATTTTGAAAATGTGAAAAAACATTTTTGGACATTTTTCTTTTTTTTTTCTCATTTATTTTTTATATTATTAACTTCCCTCGTTCAGAATCGTTTTATTGAAGAAATGATTTATCGTTTCTTTAAAATTAAATACACCCGTCAAGAGAATCCCACCCATCGTGCGAAGTATGTCCGGCTTTTTTAGTAATGTATGTGCATTGCGGATGTTTTTACAATGATGTTTATTTTTCTCTTTTTTTTCATATGTACGCATTTTTGTTTGGAAATACTTGTACAAAAGTTTGCTTCTATATTATGGTATTTTTCAAAGAGGTTATTTCAAAGAAATTGTCAAATGTTCTTTTCCAAAACGTGGGGGTAAAAGTATCCGAAATTTGACAAAAAATACAACAAAACTATATATATATATATATATATATTTTTTTTTTTTTTGATCCAAACTCTATAAAAAATTAAACTTAGATATAAAATAATAATATGAGAAATACATAATAATATGATCCAAAGTTAGTCTTGGAATATGAGACTCTTGTGGGCACGGCGGCGTTGAAGTCCACTGCACTAGTTTTTGAGTCTGAGTAGAGACTTGTTTCTATTCCCTTTCTGAACTCAAGCTTATTTTGTTTTCACACATATTTTTTTGTAATTTTATTTGTCGTTGAAAACATAGTAGTAATAATATTATAGTATTGGTCTTACCGTATTCTTTGGGTTTTTTTTTTTTAAAAATATACCTCGATAAATTATATATTTTTTTATGTCGTAACGGAAGACTTTTAAATTACACCCGAAACACGACAATAGTAAAAAATGTAAATGTAGTTAAACTAAAAAGTGTAAAAGTCTCTGAGACAAAATGTATATACTTGCATATTATTGTCTAAAATCGCCACAAATATTTATAATAATTAATAATTATATTAAATATAAATTATAATTCAAATAATAATTATATTATTATATTAATACGTATATATTTATAGTAAAATTAATTACAGAAAATTTATTAAAGTAAATAAATTTTTATCTGAAAATTTCGACCGAATTGTTTGAAATAAAAACGTTGGTATTGAAAAAAAAATTGAAATAATTTAAATATGTCTCAAAAAGTGTTTAAAATAGAGTATAAAAATATAAAATATGCCCTAAAAACCAAAAAAGTACTGAAAATATGCATTTATATGGAAAATAAAATTTCAAAATTAGCTTTGTAAAAGCAATATGAAACGTATTTATTTCGTACTCTGCTATTTTTGTAACCAAGCAAAACAAATATGCAAATGCTACAAGTCCTCTGTCCTACAGTTATGGATGACTAAGGCTCGGAAGTTGTTGCATTTGCATGTTTTTTGTGAGCAATTAGATTTATTGCTAGGTAAGCTAGAAATTAATATCATGACACTACGTAATAAATATTAAAAGTTTATAACGCATAATTTTGCGTATTTGGTGATTTTTGTACTTTTTAGAGCATATTTGATGATAGAATTTGAAATTTGTTAGTAAAAAAACAAAATTCATTCATTTTTAGAGTTTTCATTAGGTATTAAACGTATTATTATACTTACCCTGTGTTTCAAATCCATTTTTATGAACGTTGGAAACATAAAAAAAAAAAAAAAAAAATATAAGAAATAATGTACTTAGTTTTTCAAAGTATAAAAATTTACTAATGGTTAATGATTTACGATCTTTTAACTTTGAAAAAATAATTTTAAAAATATTTAGTGGTTCAATGTAACAATTTTTAAGAAAATAACAAAGTTATACTTAAATAAATTAAATTAAAATACATTTAATTAGGTACTTAACTGTTTTTTTTTAAATTTTTATTCAGGTTTTTCAACCATGTATTTAATTTTGTACATTTATTTCTGGAAATGTAAGTTGATTTTACATTTTTATCATGCTCTTTTGAGATTATCTACGAAGCTTCATTAAATCCACGTACTTTCATTGACATAATATGTTTAATATACAACTAAAATCCAGATTTTAATTTTTAATTCATATTTCGCTGTCACGTGTAATTTATATTATTATTAAAATATTATTATAGTTATTAAGATTTTTTTTACAAAGCATCAATTAATTACCGATTCGATTTTTTCGATTTTACATGACAACAGATCGTACTTTGAGCAATTTGAATTTCGCATGGAATACAACGTGAGGACCAACAGGTGGCGTAGAGACACGTGGCCTGTGATCTAAAGCAGTGTTTTTCAAACCGTGAGTCATGGTCTTCATCTAAGAGATCGTGAAAAAAATTAATTCGTTTATAAGAACGCCGGCGCATACTTTGTACGATGGGTATTCTTTGTTTCTCGGGTGGAATATTCTTGGCACGTTGAATTTTAAAAAAAACAAAAATAATTTCTTCAGTAAAATGACTCTGAACTGAGTTTCAGTTTTATTAAACAATAATAATTATCAGTTTTCGAAAAAAAAAAAAAAAAAAATGCATCAAGTTTGGATAAAAAAGTGTAAGCGTTTTGCGTGAACTAACAACATTATTTTCAAGAATTTTGTGGAGATTCTATTTTATATAATATTGGTAAATACAATTTTTCAGAACCTTAGATAAGTAACAAATGAGAGTAATAGTAATGTATAGACTTATACTCTAAATATTTGTGTCTTGAATTCAAATTAAATTCAAACTTTTTTTGGATGTATAAATGGTTTTAAAAACCAATAGCCGCTATTGGCATCAACTCAAGCCAAAATCCATCTCTAGTTATAACGCATTAACACAATACAGTTTCAGATAATTTTCAAAATCAAAAAAAAATTATTTTTCACATGCTTTTTATCAGGGCCGTATTTATGTTTGTTTGGGGTTCATGGGCTAGGAAATTTGTTCTGCCTCCTTAAATGTTTAGTTTAATGCCTTGAAGCTAAGAAACATTTTATATGGGAAAATGTAATATAGATATAATATTTGATATTTATTTGCATTACATTCTTTTACTATTTATTTACGACCTGTTTTTTTTTTTTTGGTAAATTAAAAAATTGAGAATTTTTTGAAATTTTTTTTTAGATTTTTAACTACATATTTTGAAAGAAAATAAATACATATCATATACGCACAAATTTTTAGATTTTAAATACATATATATATATATATATATATATCCACACCCTAATTATTACAACTATCAAAAATTAATAACACAGAAAAAAAAAGCCGGCCATACTTCGCACGACCGGTGGGATTCTCTTGACGGGTGTATTGAATTTTGAAGAAACGTTAAATCATTTCTTCAATAAAACGACTGTGAACGGAGGAAGTTAATAATACAAAAAAATAAATGAAATTTTCAACATTTTCTTGCGCCAAAATCTTTCTTATATTAATTTCTATCTGTGTTTAAATTTTCATATAGTTCGGATCAAAAAAATATGATGGTTTTTGTCAAATTTTCGGTAGTTTTTTCCGAAATCAAAAAAATTGAAGAATTGAGAAATTCAAAAAAATAACATCCTTCCTAAAGTATCGTCTAGAGGTAAATCCGGTTTCAAAAAGTTGCTGATCGAAACTTTTGGGCGAGTATTTCCATACGAAAAGTTGTACACAGAAAAAAAAATAAAATAAAATAAACATCATTGTAAAAACACTAGCTTCAGAATCTAAAAATATGCCTGGAATTGAATGGCAGAATGCAAATTATTAAAAAATTTTAGGCCCAGGACATAACAAACAATTTTTGGCTAATATTGCACACAATAATAATTATCCAATACACATATTACATTATATGTATTTCACACATGTACACTGTATACATAATAAAGGATGTATAGGAACACAAATCATAAATTATTATAATAAAGAATTATTTAAATAATAATAATAATAATAATAATAATAATAACTGTTTACAAATATTATAGCGCCGAAACATAATGTACGTTGCAATAATAATACATAAAAAAAAATCTAAAAGCACGACCATTGAAGCACGAAATATACCATAAAATATTAGTACGGAAAAATCAATACAAATAATTACATAATATATAATATAATATTATTATAACGCATTATATACAACGTACGTGATATTTTTTTTTTTTTTGTAAACTCTTTGAATTATTTTATATTTTCAAGTTCATGACGCATGTCTTTGGTGATCTTATCATTCCGAGATGTATAATGTTCAGAAACCGTTGCATTTGTTCGTCTGACATTTCTCGAATAAAATTTTGAACCCGTGTTGTCTGAGCATTTGGATGTCTTCGAACAGTTGTATTAATTTTTGTAACGTAAAACCGTCACGGCGTAATACTGAGTCTTTTTGCACTGAAACATATTTTAGACCTGCTGTGAATAAAAACGCAACGATTCGAAATTACGGATTAGCGTGGATTTTGTTTTCAATCAATATAACGATATTATAACGGCCACATAATAAATAACAATAAGACAATAATGTGCACGGTTACGATGTAGGGTGACCTGACCATGCGTCCTGTTTTTTATACAGGATCGCGTCCTGTATTTCAGGCTCTGTGTCCTGACGAACTTCTCTCTCCGAACGCTTTTTGTCCCCGTAATTTCGAGTCTCTCCCCCATATTCATATTAATCCGGTTTTTTGCCTTATTGTTGATTTAAAATTTTTGACGAATGAAATTATTGAATGAAACGCAATGTAAGAATCTAGAAATCTAGAAATCTCGCGGACACCATAAGATCGATTTTAATCGTAAAACAAAATATTTAAAAAGAATATGTCGTGTATTGAATTTCATACATTTTTTTTTTTTTTTTTTTTTTTGGAATATCCCAAATTGTAAAACTTGATCACTATTTCGGAAAAATACGAAATATCAAATAGTGCAGAATGTCATAACAGTCGCCATCAAAATGAATTAACAAATTTTTTTTTTATTTAGAAAGTAAAGTATACAATATACACATGAATGAAGGAATTGAAGAAATTTTAAAAAGTTAATTTAATTTAATTATGTTATTTTATGTTTTTGAAAAAAATTGTTTTTGCGTTTAACTTTAATCTACAATGGGTAGTTTAAAAATTATACTTTTTCATGATTCAAAAACATATTATATACTTACTTATTTAAAAATATCATAAAAAATATTTCTGTCCTGTATTTTATTTTTTCAAATATGGTCACCTTAGGTAACAATAATGTTAACTCTTACACGACAATAATCTCTTTTTACTTGCTCAACAAATTTGGTTTTTTTCCTCCCCAACCCTATAACTTAAATATTTTACCATATTGTACCTACACCCCTTATGATTCAATTCTAACTCTTTTGAACTTTTTTTTCTCATAACTGATCTCCTCTTGAAATGTGTAAATAAAAAGCTAAATAAGTCAGTATAGATCCAGCCCACCCACCGCTTCATATTTCAGGTCCCTACTACTCATCATCTCAAACTATCACTAATAAATCTTACGAGTTCAACTTTAACAACGCTAATTATGAGGTATTAAACGCTTATTTATGTGCGATTGACTGGAATCACTTATTAAACGACACGTTAGAATTTCCAATAGTTATGTCTAATTTTTACTCAACTCTTGCCAAAGCCATCAAAATCCATGTTCCAAAATTTTCAGGCCAGATATCACATTTCCCTAAGTGGTACAGTAATGAACTCAAATCAGTAATTTATCAGAAAAAAGGACTTCACAGACAAAAATAAAATTACTAATAACCAGAATACATATAATGAATTTTCCCGATTACGAAGCTTATGTAAACTTGAATCTAAAAAATGCCATTCACGTTATATATTCATAAAATTCAAGCAGACCTCTCATCTAACCCAAAATCTTTCTGGCGTTACACAATAAGGAACTTAAAGCAGACGTTAGTATACCAACTATGATGTCATTGGATGATAGAGTTGGAACTGGGGGGCACGGAGTGTCTAAACTCTTCAAAGACTTTTTCAGTTTCCCATATATTCATTCGATAGTTTAAATACTAGTGAAAACACCGTTAACCTAAATAACTACTCAGATATCTTAAACACACCTCTAATCCAATTATCTAGTAGTGACATTTTCGATTGCCTTAGTTCCTTAGACTTAAACCCTTGCCCTGGACTGCGGATGGAATTCCAAACATATTTATTACGCTCCTGGTAAATATTCTCTCTGTATTCCTATTAAAATTATATATAATCGCTCATTACGCTCAGGTATATTTCCTGATCAATGGAAAAATAGCTTCGTTACGTCAGTTTTTGAATCGGGATTAAAAACCAACATTACTAAATTATCTACCGTGGCCAAATTGCTAGAAAAACCAATTATGCCGTATCTATCTTTCCCTCTCGACATATTTGTTAAACTCTAGCCGGCATTGATTTAGGAAAGGTAGATCTGCAGAAACAAATTTAATCTGTTTTTACAATACTCTAATCGACTCAATGGAAATCAGCCAACCGAACTGATGTGATCTACACGGATTTTAATAAAGCCTTCGACTCTGTCAACCGTTCTGTTCTAATAAACAAACTTCGCTCATATGGCCTATCCAACCCTTTGTTACCTTGGTTTTCCTCGTATTTAACAAATAGATCTCTACAAGTAAAAATTCGTGGTTTTCTATCAAATCCCTTTCCCATTACCTCCGGTGTACCTCAAGGTGGTCTCACCTCTCGCCCCTATTATTTTCAATCTTTATTATGGATATAACCTCCTGTTTCACATATTGCGATCATCAATTATTTGCGCATGATCTAAAATTATACGCTACAGTAAGTTCGCTTAGTGACTACATTAAAATACGGAATGATCTCAATAGTCTTAGCGATTGGTGCGTTACAAATGGCTTAAAAATTAAACACATCGAAATGTGTCAAAATGTCGTTTTGTCGCTCTCGATTACGAGTACATTATTCTTGGTATTAAACTCAATGAAGTTAACTTTGTAAGTGACCTCGGCGTGATATTCCAAAAAAATCTGTCGTTTTCTTCTCGTAGAGAAAAAAAACCTGTTCCAAAGCCTTAAGAAATCTTGGTTTTACAATCAGGAATACAAAAGATTTCAATAACGAAGCCTGTCTAAAAACACCATACGTTTCAAACATTAGACCAATAATACTTGAATATTGTTCAACATTATGGAATCCGTCACAAATTGGTTTGACTGAATCACACTCGAACGTGTTCGAAGAAGATTTCTAAGGTACAATTATTGGGTACAAACGAAAATGTAATTATACCAGTCACCTGGCTCCAACCTCACCTATACCTCTAAATAAGATTCAAGAGAGCCTCCAACTGGATTGCCTTGACAAAAGGCGTCGACGCAACGATATTTTCTCCGTGTCCGAACTTGTTAGCGGTGCTGTATCTTGCCCTGAACTTTTAGAATTAGTAAAATTTTTTATGTCCCACAATACAATATAAAAAATCACTGAACTTCATATGGGGCTATAACGATTCAATCGACCGCATTGCACGCGAATGTAATAAATCAATAAACATCGACATAAACAACTTAAAAAGTCAGTCATCCCTAAAATTCTAAAATTATTAAAATGATATAATTATTCTGTTATTCTTTTCATATACCTTTACTTATACTGAAAATATTATACTAATTTATTAAGTAATTCAATTTTCTTTATGTACTTTAATTCTTTATATTCCTTATAACTTACCACATACTTACTATAATGTTTGTAATATTATTATATTGTACTCGAGCCTTCATCGGCGTTTAATTTAAATAAATAAATAAATTTCGATCCTCTTGGTGGGGATGAATTTCAAAGAAATAATAAACGATTTCTTCGATGAAACGATTCTGTTTATTGAAAGACTCAAAAATTATAAAATTTATTATAATCGTAAAAAAAAAAAAAAAATAGAATTTTACTCAGCTATTTTTTTGTACGCCACTATTAACCGAGAACAGGGAAAAAATACTGGAAAAAACTTTCCAACATTTTTTTTTCACATTTTCAAATGCAGCATAATGACATAAGTATTATATTTATACAAAAAAATACATTCTACAGTCTATAATATATAAACCGTGTCAAAAAATGATGGTCGATGGTTAAGTTTTTATTCGTGACAGAAACTTTTCAACTTCTAATAACATAAATTGCATATTTCTAAAAACGAACCGTTTAAATAAATCAAATTCAACTTTTTCCGCCATTACCTTACAGACCTACACTGACCTACACTGACCGTTTTACCTGATTACAAGTTAAGGATGTCTGAAAAAGCAAAAAAAAATTATCTATATAAAGATAAAAGATAAAACGCAAGTGAATGTTATCTAGAAAAAGATGAAAAATAAAAATGTATCTAGATAAAAATGAGATGAAAACCGTTTTAATTTATTTTCGTTACAATTATAAAATAATATGTAATACAATATAATTTTTTTTTTTTTTTTTTTACAGTTATCTAATAAAAAAGTAATATTTAAGTAATAGATGATTTTTAAAAGATGATTATAAGCATTTTTTCTATGATCCTCATATTTAGAATTTAATATATTATTCTACATGTACACAGTGGCACTTTGCTGCTGTTCATCGCTTATTAGCTCTTTGTTTTCAAACAAAACGTTGGTCGTGTTTAGTCAGTTTAGTTAAGTGTTTGTAGTTTTGTATAGGGTGTCGCCCAATACTGTTTGGCGAATTCAATAACATTTGTTCTTTAGTTTTTACGTTTTTTTTTTTTTTATTTTTTTAGGACCCAAATTTTGAAATATTTTATTAAATACTACTACAGTTTTAGAAGAAAAACAAACAAAATAGCCATTTCGTAAACCTGATTTTTAGAAAAAAAAAAAAAAAAAAAAATTGATGTTTTAATCTATAACTGCGATGGTTTTCATTTGTTCATTTCTACGAATTTTTTAAGCTTGTGAATAGTTTTATAATACATTGTCAAAGTTACAAAAGAGATGTGAGCACCAATATTTCTCTAAAATTCAAGTTTGAAAAAAGGGCTATTCTAAATTTTTTCTGAAACTGTAGAATTAATTTTAAAAATTCGAAAATTTGGGTCCTAAAAGGTAAAAAAAATAAAGAATGTATACGTTATTTATTTAGCACAATGTTATAGTAATAATTAAAAAAAAAAAAAGCCGGACACTTCGCACGATGGGTGTGATTCTCTTGACGGGTGTATTTAATTTTAAAGAAACGATAAATCATTTCTCTGCAATAAAACGATTCTGAACGAGGGAAGTTAATAATATAAAAAATAAATGAGAAAAAAAAATGTTAGAAAAACGTCCAAAATTTTTTTTGCACATTTTCGAAATTTTCTTGCGCCAAAATCTTTCTTATATGATTTTCTATCTATGTTTAAATTTTTATGAAATTCGGATCAAAAAAATATGATGGTTTCCTGGTTTCCGAGTCGTATTTGTCAAATTTTGGGTAGTTTATTCCAAAAAAAAAAAAAACTCTTATTTATAATACTTACATAATTACAGTAGTAAATAATAACTTGTTTTTATTATAGAAAAATCGCTATTCAAAAAATAATTAAATCTTGTCCAAAATTTTTTTTCACATTTTCAAAATTTTCTTCCGCCAAAATCTTTTTTATAGGATTTTCTATCTATGTTTAAATTTTCATAAAATTCTGATCAAAAAATGATGATTTTCGAGTAGTTTTTGTTAAATTTTGGGTAG
>JAIPRM010015496.1:0-10108 GCA_025469315.1 Stegophylla sp. TES_Ste_2020 | reverse complement strand
AGCGAAATTTTACCGGGGGGTCAAATATCGCTAGCGAAATTTTACCGGGGGGTAAAATATCGCTAGCGAAATTTTACCGGGGGGGTAAAATATCACTGAGGTAAATTTTCGCGGTTACACCGGCACTGTTGCGTCATAACAGTTTTGCGTACTACTGCGCCAAACTACATATTGATATTATATATACAATTGAATTATTAGGTATTTAGTATAATAACCGAAAATATTGAATTTTCAAAATATAATAAAATAATTAGAAAACCATTGTTGGATGTGGATTTTAATTTACACCATCGTATTAAGCGTCGAAAATACATAAGATGCAATAAAACATTATCAACCTTCAGCAACAATTTATAACCCATCTATAAATATTTCGTAATCTCTGTCTAAATTTTCTCCGATTTTAAAAATATTAAAATTTCGCCCTTTTTTCCTGGGTAAGCAAACCACACATACTCTTCAACGGCGGCCACGGTGCTGGGGGCGGCATGTAACGGGGAGCGCGTAACGGCGGCGATTTCGACGACGACGACGACAAGGAATGGGATACAGCCATACAGGTTATATGTGCATGGGAGAGGGGAAGTAGAATTTAAGTATAGGGGGGCGGTCTGGTGCAATGACCACAGGTTCACACAAAATTGGCCAAAACCTTAATACTAAACATTCACAACACAATTTAAAATTAACTTCCTTCTGTTTAGATTTTATGAGTTACATGGAGCAGTTTGAGTGACTTTGTTTTATGCGCGTAGTGTTAATACTAAATTGTTTTAAATTTATTATAATATTATAATTGTTAATATGATTTAAAAATAGCTTATATATACAACCAAAAAATGCAAATGCTGCCAGTCAGGTGTTGGTATTGTGTAACAGTCAATCACAAATAGTTCATTGTGTGTAAATAAATAATAGTTTTAATTAATTAACATTTTAATCAATGTTTCTTATAACTAATTTTTATGTACAATTAAATAATGATTCTATTTTTAAATTTATTTTTTTTCTATATAAATTTAAATAACTGTGAGTAGGAAGTACTTTATTTTGAGAATATATAATTATAATTTTTACAGAGCTTATAGCTAAAATTGTATATGTCTTGTATTAATCAGACTTCCCTTGCTATTACTGTTAATTAATTTAATATATAGTACACCAGATATGATATCTAAAGTTTATTATTATTTAATTAAATATGTGTTCTAAATACAAATAATTTATGTATTATAATATATATATTTTAACTTTACCATTACTTATCATGAGCTTTACATATTATTACAGCCAAAAATTATTATAATTGTAATTTTAATCAAATATTTTTGACCTAGAATTTTTGACCTGCAATTTTTTTTCATTGTAAAATTCCTAAATATATTTGTTCCATCCCTAATATTTATTTACTTTTTTTTTATATAGGCATTTGATAACAAAGGTTCAATATAGTGTAACTATAAGGGTACATATTATAGTACAATTTTAATGGCTATGTGTGATAGATATTGGCACACTAAAAAGGTTTATTGGTGGTAGAGTATTTTCAAGTTCAAGTACCTATAAACAAAGAATTTGTTTGAAATGTTCTTAACTTTTTTCCTCCATAGGAAATTTATTGCACAAATGATCTGATTTCCTTCTATGTTGTTGGTGATAATGCGTTTCCGTAATTGGAAAACCTAATAAGACTATATCAAGGCAAAGGGAAAAGAACATTACCACTAGATGAATCTGTTTTTAATTTCAGGTTTACATAAAATAAATAATTAAATAAAAAACATAAATAAATCAATTGCACCTTGTAATATTGTTTGTGTAAAATAATTTGAATTTTGAGGCTTTCCAGAGCTAGATTCACAATTGAAAATACATTTGGTATAATAGCAGCGAATAGTGGCGGCGCAAAGTTATACCTTAATGAAGCAACTAAAATTTATAGTACCCACCCATTACAGGCGCAATCAGAGGTGCTTGAAGCTGTTTAATCCTCTTCCCCCCCCCTAAAAAAAAAAAAAACTATGTTCCCTCAGATATTTTAAAAATTGCAAAAGGTTAATGCCTTTAGGTGGGGGAAGCCCTCTGGCTAAATCAAACAAATAAACATGTTAGCCTCTCAAATTACATCATAAGTTTTATAATTAAAATTTAAGTTGTGTAGGATTTTAGTCATTCCAAGACTGGGATAAATGGTAGTATTTTTAAAATAGTAGACACTTGTGACAAAATAAAATTTTTATTTTATCATGACTCATTACCGATTGTAGTATTATATAGTATTTTGAAACAAAAACAACTGGACATGGGGACCAAGACACATTTTTGATATCAGTCATAGTACATTACAACTAACTTTCATGAAATATTCAACAACGTTTTCTCTTTAGTCAATAGTATTTGGGTACTACATAATAAAATATAATATTTATAATTTATAATGTTATTTGTATAAATATTTTACATTCGATAGGTTTTTGGAGGTTCAGTAAAATTCAGTGAAGTTTAAAATATATATTTAAATTGCCTTTGGTGCTCATTTTCTTTTTAATGATTGTATATTTTTTATAATCATACACATCTATATTACTATGGTGATATAGGTTTTTATCGTAACAAAATTATAACACCAATTTTATTGCACAAAAAAGGTTGAGCTTTTTCAGCTTTAATTTATGGTATTGATTATAACAAAATAAAATTAATTAATATACTATAAAAATAATAATTTATTAAATATATAGTTTGGATTACAGCGTTTATACAAAATAAATGAACAGTGGTCCCAATTTAAAAAGAATTTAACATCAACGGCCGATTAAACAGAAGTATTTCTTTATTAAGGGTTGCCAGAGAAAAATAAAGAGAAAAAGATAATTCCATGTAACCCATGGAATTATCTAATACTTGATCACTGTTGTAGTTTGTATTTGATGTTTATACATATTATTACCAATATAATACTTATTATATTAGTAAATATAAATTTTATAGTACTTTAATTATCTCTACCCAATGTTTTATGTTTAGTATGCACAGAAGAGAAAGAGAGATAAATATGTAATATCCAAACTTTATGAAAATAAAAATTTGTAAAAAGATTAAAAAGAGTGTTATAAAATTAAATATCTAAATCATTAGTTATTATTTAACAACATGCTTACAAAAAAGTACAAATTTATTACAAAAATTGCACAATAAAATCAGCAAAATTAACTGTAACTAGTTAACATAAAAATAAAATCTGAAAAAAGATACTAAATGTACATCAATGTTAAAACATTTAAAATTTATTTAATCTACAATTTCAAAAGATTATGAATTTATAAATGATGACACACTTCCCAATACCATTAATACTTTACAGGGTGATTCATAAAGTGTGGTCACTGATCATCCTCTTTTTTGGTCATAAAAATGTTAAAATTTGATTTTTTTCTTCAAAAGTCCCTATAAAATTTGTTTTCCATAACACTTTAACTTCATGTTACTTTAAAGATGTCCTGTGGAGATCCAAACTTTTTATTTCAAAATGGCAACCCCATATTTTAATTTGGAAATATATTCGGGTTATTTTTCTGTGAAATTTAATGTATTGAAATTAAAATTTAAATGAGTAATTTTTGAATTATCTAAATTTAAGTATTAAGAAAAATATAGTCTCTTGGGCATATAATAAAGATATTATGATATTAGTTCAAAAAAAATGCTTCTATATTACATATTATGTGTATAAATGCAATAACAAATTATGAGGTAAGAAAGGTAAATGGATAAGAGTAAATAAGTAGTTATTACTAAGTAATAAGTCTTATTAATACTCGAAAACAAAAAAGGTTACAAATTATATTTTAGATGTCATAAAAACTATTACGAACAGAATATTGATGTTTATAGAAAAATATAGTATTAGAAAGTTTTAGAAAGAGTTCCTGAATTAAATTTAATTGTACAGCTTCATGATTACTAGAAATACACATGGCACCTTTGGGGAAGGTAAGAAGAAGCACTCACCCTTCCATGTTCAACTTAATATAAAAACTATGTTTTCCATAACTTTTGCTTTTCTGTCAAGTTTAAGGGTGTCCTGTGGTGATTCAAACTTTTATTTTTTAAATAAAAGTAACTAAAAAAGTTTAAATAACTTTTTTTTTTAAAATGGCATCCTCTATTTTAACCGCAAAATTTTATTCAGGTCATTTTTCTATGAATTTTGATGTATTGTAATAAAAGTTTATATTTTACAATAATTAATAAGGTGTTAACTGGTAAAATTATAGATTCATAATAATTATGTAATACGTTGGTAACTAAAATATGTGTCATAGAAAATATTAGCCTTAATACTACAATTTAAAAAATACAAAAACTAATCGTTCAAATTTAAATTATTATATGTCAACAAAATTTACAGAAAAATTATCAAAATAAAATTCCGTAGTCAAAATAGGAAAGATTCATTTGCAAAGTCTGTATCCTCACAAGCAATCCTCAAGATGACATGAAAAAATCTATGGAAAATATAATTTTCCATGCAAGTTGAAAAGTTGAAAGAAAAAAAAAACTAAATTTATCAATTATTATGGCCAAAAAAGGAGTTTAGAGAACAACCCCGCATATTTTGTTTTTGGTAATCGATTTTATGATGGACATAATATATAACAGGGGAGACAGAAAGTTTGGCCACCCCTGATAGATAATAATTTATGTATTAGGGGTTTTTCAGTGCTATTTGTTGTGTGTGTCGCTCGATACAGGACTATCAACAGGTATGCTAGGTCCTACTACTTCTGCTGACCTCTTTGCTTCATCAGCTTTTTCAGTATACTGAAAAAAATAGCAATAAAAGAGTTAACACCAATCACGTGGTCCACAATCTATCATGCAATAGTTACCATTTTTAATTAGCAGTTATGGACGTGGAACCTGTATCCATAGCAGAGATGAAGTGTATAAAGGTCATAGACATGACACAGTTATCAATAATATGGCCTCTGTCAATCATGGTCATGAACGCCTAACCTGTAGTCATAATGTGGGTGGTGGTAGTAGCAAACAAGGTTGTGTCCAGCTAGCAGTTTCGTTGATAAGTTTGTGGAACCAAGTACTGTGCAATAGGGTCTTCAACCTTGCACTATCCTCCAATTCCAATATTGTACATGTTGAGTTTTTCCATTCTGCATATTCTGAGAATGGAAAATAATGAATTGTAATGAAAAAATAAATAATAATAACTTTTAAAAGAGAGCTTTTAGTCTTGATTTTAAAATATCTGCTATCATGACACATAACTAAATTATATAAAAAAGGAATTTAAACTGATTCTATAAAAAAATATAGTGAACTGCAACTCACCATTCAAAAACACAAAGCAAATATAATATGAATAAAAGAAATAAAATTTAATGACGTCAATCAGAATGTAATAGTCAATTAGAAATACCTAATATATACAGGTTAAAAAAAAAAAAACAAATGAACTTTAAATATTATTAACAAAATTAGGCATTCATGTAAGAATTGAAAATATTCATAAATAAATTTACAACATCAAATATAACAGACAACACCTAATTTATTGAAAATAATTAAGAAATAATTGATGCTCTAAGAGGACAGGTTATATAGAACTTGGAACATAAGATTTTTTAAAAAAAAAATTAAGATGCTATTAAATATAATTGAAACAGAATAAATAGTAATTTATTTATAATCATGGTGTTCCATAAAATCTGTTGATAAAATAATAATTAAAATCCTTCCTCTAAATTACCACTCTCTAACAAATAATTATTTAAATCATATTCATAACAATAAACATAATAATTAGGAGGAAAATATGTGAAAATCAATTACTAATGGGAAATTAAATAAGAGTAATAAATAAAATAAACTAACCATTTTTCCAACAGATATTTTTTCAAAAATATCCAAGAAAGTTGAAATTTAATTCATTTGCTGTTAGTAGCCATTGATGTGCGGTATACACACTACATCATATCTTCAATAGCAAGTCTCAAGTCCAAACAACATTTATTTCAAAAAAATAACAATGTTATATTAACCTATAACAAACATAAATATAATTCACAAAATTAGGTATTCGTATAAGTATTAAAAAATATTCTTGAATAAATTTACACCATCAAACATAACACACAACACCTAATATATTGAAAAATATTAAGAAAAAATTAATGCATAAGAGAACAGGTTAGATGGAACTTGAAACATAAGATTTTTTTAAAAAAAAAATTAAGATGCTATTACGTATAACTGAATTAGAATATATAATAATTTATTTATAATCATGGTGTTCAATAAAATCTGTTTATAAAATAATAATTAAAATCCTTACTCAAAATTACCACTCTCTAGTTAATAATAATTTAAAACTTAATCATAACAATGATCATAATGTTAAGGAGGAAAATATGTGAAATCAATTACAAATGGGAAATGAAATAAGAATAATAATTAAAATAAACTGACCATTTTTCTAACAGATATTTTCAATAATATCCAAGAAAGGTGAAATTTGTTTCATTTGCTGTTAGTAGTCATTGATGTGCGGTATACATACTACATCATATCTTAAATAACAAGTCTAAAAGTCCAAACGACATTTTTTTAAAAACAAAGCCTCGGTATATTTATCTAAAACAACCATAAAAATTATTTCCATAATTAGAAATACATACAAGTATTGAAAATATTCTTAAATTAATTATCAACATTAAAAAAAAAAGACAACCCCTAATTTATTAAAAAGTTATTAAGAAACAAATGATGCGCTAGGAGGACAGGTTAGACAGAACTTGAAACATAAAATTTATCAAAAAAAAAATAATTATAAAATAATAATTAAAATCCTTACTCAAAATAACCACTCTCTAGTTAATAATCATTTAAATCATATTCATAACAATAATCATAATAATTAGGAGGAAAATATGTGAAAATCAATTACTAATGTGAAATAAAATAAGAGTGATAAATAAAATAAACTAACCATTTTTCCAACAGATATTTTTTCAAGAATATAAAAGAAAGTTGAAATTTGATTCATTTGCTGTTAGTAGTCATTGATGTGCTGTATACATACTACATCATATCTTCAATAACAAGACTCAAGTCCAAAGAACATTTATATCAAAAAATATAAATGGTATATTTACCTATAACAAACATAAATATAATTCACAATATTAGGTATTCGTATAAGTATTAAAACCATTCTTGAATATATTTACACCATCAAACATAACACACAACAGCTAATTTACTGATAAATATTAAGAAATAATTGATGCATAAGAGAACAGGTTAGATGGAACTTGAAACATAACATTTTTCAAGAAATAAAATTAATTATAAAATAATAATTAAAATCCTTACGCTAAATTACCACTCTTTAGTTAATTATTATTTAAATCTCAATCATAATAATGAACATTATATTTAGGAGGAAAATATGTGCAAAACAATTACTAAAGGGAAATAAAATAAGACTAAAAAATAATTAAACAAACCAATATTCCAAAAGTTATTTTCTGAAATACCCAAGAGAGATGAAACTTGTTTCATTTCCTGTTAGTTGTGATTGAAGTTTGGCATACATATTACATCATACCTTCAATAACAAGTCTCTAGTCCAAACAACATTTATTTCAAAAAAATAACAATGATATATTTACCTATAACAAACATAAATATAATTCACAATATTAGGTATTCGTATGAGTATTAAAAATAATCTTGAATATGTTTACACCATCAAACATAACACACAACACCTAATGTATTGAAAAATATTAAGAAATGATTGATGCAAAAGAGAACAGGTTACACGGACCTTGAAATATAAGATTATTTAAAAAAAAATTTAAGTCTATTACGAATAACTGAAATAGAATAATAAATAGTAATTTATTTATAATCATAGTGTTCCATAAAATCTATTGATAAAATAATAATTAAAATCCTTACTCCAAATTACCACTCTCTAGTTATTAATAATTTAAATCTTAATCATAACAATGAACATAACGTTTAGAAGGAAAATATGTGAAATCAATTACAAATGGGAAATGAAATAAGAGTAATAATTAAAATAAACTGACTATTTTTCCAAGAGATATTTTCAATAATATCAAAGAAAGGTGAAATTTGTTTCACTTGCAGTTAGTAGCCATTGATGTGCGGTATACACACTAAATCATATCTTCAATAGCAAGTTTCAAGTCCAAACAACATTTATTTCAAAATTATAACAATGGTATATTTACCTATAACAAACATAAATATAATTCACAAAATTAGGTATTCGTAAAGTATTAAAATATATTCTTGAATAAATTTACACCATCAAACATAACAGACATCACCTGATTTATTGAAAAATATTAAGATCGATACATAAGAGAATAGGTAAGATGGAACATGTTGAAACATATGATTTTCTAAAAAAAAATTTAAGAGGCTATTACGTATAATTGAAAAAGAATATAAAAAAAATTTATTTATGATCATGGCGTTCCATAAAATCTGCTTATAAAAAAATAATTAATATCCTTACTCTAAATTACCACTTTCTAGTTAATAATAATTTAAAACTTAATCATATCAATGAACATAATGTTAAGGAGGAAAATTTGTGAAAATCAATTAAAAATTGGAAATAAAATAAGAGTAATAGTTAAAATAAACTAACCATTTTTCCAAAAGTTATTTTCTGAAATACCCAAGAAAGATGAAATTTGTTTCATTTTCTGTTAGTAGCCATTGATTTGCGGTATACATACTGCATCATTTCTTCAATAACATGTTTCAAGTCGTTTGGACTTTTATTTCAAAATATAACAATAGTATATTTACCTATAACAAACATAAATATAATTCACAAAATTAGGTATTCATATAAGTATTAAAAAAATTCTTGAATATATTTACACCATCAAACATAACACACAACACCTAATTTATTGAAAAATATTAAGAAATGATTGATGCAAAAGAGGACAGGTTAGATGGACCTACAAATATAAGATTTTTTTTAAAAAAATTTAAGTCTATTACGAATAACTGAAATAGAGTAATAAATAGTAAATTATTTATAATCATGGTGTTCCATAAAATCTGTTGATACAATAATAATTAAAATCCTTACTCTAAATTAACACTATCTAGTTATTAATAATTTAATTCTTAATCATAACAATGAACAAAATGTTTAGGAGGAAAATATGTGAAAATCAATTACTAATTAGAAATAAAATAAGAGTTATAAATAAAATAAACCAACCATTTTTCCAACGGATATTTTTTCTGAAATATCCAAGAAATTTGAAATTTGTTTCATTTGCTGTTAGTAGTCATTGATGTGCGATATACATACTACATCATATCTTAATTAACAAGTCTCAAGTCTAACCGACATTTGTTTAAAAACAATGCCTCGGTATATTTACCTAAAACAACAATAAAAATTATTTGCATAATTAGACATTCATACAAGTATTGAAAATATTCTTAAATTAATTATCAATATTAAAAAAAAAAAGACAACCCCTAATTTATTAAAAATTATTAAGAAACGATTGATGAGCTAGGAGGACAGGTTAGACGGAACTTGAAACATAAAATTCTGTTAAAAAAAATTTAAGAGGCTATTACCTATGATTGATTTAGAAAAAATAAAAATTTATTTATAATCATGGTGTTCCATAAAATCTGTTAATAAAATAATAATTAAAATCCTTACTCTAAATTACCACTCTTTAGTTAATAATTATTTAAATCTCAATCATAATAATGAACATTATAATTAGGAGGAAAATATATGCAAAACAATTACTAAAGGGAAATAAAATAAGAGTAAAAAAAAAATTAAACTAACCATTATTCCCAAAGTTATTTTCTGAAATACCCAAGAAAGATGAAATTTGTTTCTTTTCCTGTTAGTAGCGATTGAAGTTTGGCATACATATTACATCATACCTTCAATAACAAGTCTCTAGTCCAAACAACATTTATTTCAAAAAAATAACAATGGTATATTTACCTATAACAAACATAAATATAATTCACAAAATTAGGTATTCGTAAA
>JAIPRM010015495.1:0-10110 GCA_025469315.1 Stegophylla sp. TES_Ste_2020 | reverse complement strand
CCTTGCGCCAAAATCTTTTTTATAGGATTTTCTATCTATGTTTAAATTTTCATAAAATTCGGATAAAAAAATGATGGTTTCTGAATCGTTTTTGTCAAAATTTGGGTAGTTTTTTCCAAAAAAAAAATTGAAGAATTGAGAAATTCAAAAAATGACCTCTCTAAAGTACAATCTAGAGGCAAATCCGGTTTCAAAAAGTTATTGATCGAAAATTTTGGACAAGTATTTCTATACGAAAAGTTGTACACAGAAAAAAAAAAAAATAAATAAATAAACATCATTGTAAAAACATTAGCTTCTTCACTTCATTTAGAATCTAAAAAATTAAATTCCTTACCCTTTTTATGGTTTTCTGTTTTTCTTTTTTATGCTCGGATAGATTACTTAGAAGAAGAATTTTAGTTATAAAAAATAAAATTGTGTGATATTGTAAAAAAAACTGAAAAGAATAAAGACCAAAAAATTTTATGCATCAGCCGGGAATCGAACCCGGGCCGCCCGCGTGGCAGGCGAGCATTCTACCACTGAACCACTGATGCTGTTGTTGAATAAGTGCATTTTTTTTGTAATATAACTACAACTATCCGTTATTTAAATAACATAATAAAACATAATAAACATAACGTAAATAACATAATATTATGCTATACTGGTAATTTAATACTGTAGAAAAAGGGAACGAATTAAATTCAAACTGTTAGTCTTTTCTCCCTGAATATAACAGTTTTATTAATTAAAATTGTCTTCTCGTAGTATTTCTTTTTGAGGTGTAATTAAAATACTACGAAAATCGCTAATTTCTAATATGTATATTTTTATCTACTTGTTTAAAATCGCCAAAAATGAAATTTTTTTTGTTTTTTGTAAACTTACTAACTTCTTCGCTCCACTTAGAATCTAAAACTTTTAGAATAAAAAAATATTATTTACATTATCGTGAATAAATTACCAAAATATTTAATAGCTTTTGAAATTGTAGTATGGGCTAGGTTTGTCCCCGCACCCAGAAAAAAACGAGTAAGCGTGATAGTGGCCAGGTAATGTTTCTAACCAAAAATTTTCGCACCAACTATAAAAAAATCTGAAATGACGCCTCTAAAAACAAATTCGGTAGTTTCAAATATTAAAAAACATTATTTTCTCTTTGAATTTCATGTTTACTTATCACTTTACAAACATTTGAATAAGTATCTACGATTTACGAACGCATTAACACCAGTCACGAAAAACTCAAATTTTCACACGAACAAAATGTAAAAAATGTTTTTATTTTATAGACGATTTTAGACGTGATCTATTATTGGTGGGAGGCAGAGACGTGTTTAGGAATTTTGCGCCCCAGGTCAAAAAGAAAAAAAACGCCCCCTTTTCACAGTTTTTCCCTGTTTTTGGAAAAAGTATTGAGAAATTGGAAAAATGACCTCTCTAAAGTACAATCTGGGTATGATTCCGGTTCTATAGAGATACTGATCGAAACTTTTGGACAAGTATTTCTATACGAAAATATGTTTTCAGAAAGAGAAAGAAAAAAAATAAACATCATTGTAAAAACATAAGCTTCTTCACTTCGTTCAGAATTAAAAATACAAATGAATACCAGAATAATAATTTTATCACTATAATTTTTACTTTTTTTATCAGTCAAATAACTTTTCTTATTATATCGAAATACTCTCCGAAATTTACCGCCCCTAAAATTTTACCGCCCGGGGCCCAAGCCCCCTCTGCCCCCCCCACGTCTCTGGTGGGAGGGGGATGGGGGTGCTGCACTTTTCATCTCGTCCATAGAATGCGTCATTAAACTTTTAAACAACAGCCTTTCCCGATAGTTTCGAAATGTCAGTCCTTGACCAAAACGCTAGTCATAATTGAACATTTTTTTTTTCGCGTTGGCCACAATAACTTAGCTGTCACTAGCAACCAGTAAACGAACACGTAAAACTGTAATTTCACCTTTGTACCGTCATACGGGATCACTTTAGATATTTTTTTGTGACTTTTTAGTGTATTTTGTTTTAACTTTTCGTTTTTCACCCAAAAGTTACTCGGTACTCAATCCACGGCTGTGTCGTCCTTCAACTTCGACCGTCGACGATCGTCCACTACACCAGTCAGTGGTTCTCAATCTTTTTGACTCCACGACCACCCTATAATTTCAGCACTAATATTTCAAGCGACCTTTTTATGATAATATCATTTAAAAGTAATGTAAAAATTATCGTAATTATTATTGTATTAAATTAAAAATAATAAGTACCTACTCGATAATGTTAATAAACGTACATTTTTTTACTATAAGAAATCCCAAATTTTTGTTAACTGTATGATAACGACAAAAAAAAAAACGACTAGTTAGGTATTTAATGAGTCGGTGACCCTAAAATATTTGTCGGGGACCCCCCCCCCGTTTTGAGAATCACTGGACATAGAGGACTGCCGCAATTCAGTCGTCTTTTTTTCAGTCTTTTTCATGGTTTAGCTCAGTGGACGCCGCCGCGTGAAGCCGTCAAACGCGTCAAAGAACACCGTCGTCGCTGTGGAACTGCGAACTCGCCATCTCGGGACACACAAGAAAAATTTCATGAATGAAAATAATGAAAATTTTATGTTTTTTTAAAGTATTTATATATAATGATTGATAATAATATAGCAATATATTTTAGATAATATTAACAAACGCACACATAGAATTCACTTTTTAACACATCTATATGTACACTCTGTTAATTTTAAACAATATTATTATATTCTCTATGTAAAACGACCATTTTTTTTTCAATTCCTACACTACTCTATTACTTATTTAAATTTTTTTCTTTTCGCTAAATTTATTTTCCTAACCTGTTAATAGTTTTTTAACCGATCGATAATGATATAAATATAACGATAACGATAATAAATTTAAAAAAATGATAATACTCCAAGCTAAATTTATTTTATATTTTTATATAATATTATATACCTAGTGTTATAGCTAATGGTAAATTATTTTTTATTTATTTATTTATTTTATTTCATTTTAGATATTGTACATTTTTTCTTCTTTTGTTTTGTAAACGTACTAATTATTATAAATTGGACGAAAGCTCGTGTTGTATTATAAATTAGAACATTTACTCACTTCGTTCCACTCGGAATCTAAAAAACTAAAAAAAAAAACCCATTGTTGACCCTATTAAAAATTAAATTTTTTCACATATCTTCCGTTAATACGTTACTAGTCACTATACATATATCGTATATCACGATACGCAGTTTCGCCGCCTCAGCCACCTGTAGTGTGCCCCACCCCCTCCGGGGTGATTAGGTCGGAACAAAATAAAAACTATTGCAAATATTTACCACGTGCTGTCCGATTTTACTTCAATGGATTCAATGAAATCAAATGCCGTACACCATTGGCCAGGCACTGCGTCGCGCGTGATTTTTTCGAGGGCATCTTAGTTCCTGCCGTGATAATAATAATTCGTAATACGAATACGCGTTTAATCTAATTCGCACGTATATATATATTTATGTTTTACTCTATATTATGCACAGTTGCTATATAAATTATAACGAGCTGTAGGAAAGTGAGGACAGTGTGCGTAGGTGCGGCAACCGGACCAGCGATTCCGGAGTGAGAGGGCCGTCGCACTGGGATTTAAGATCAGCACTGCAGTGAATAATATATAATACTTTAATAAATAATATTATGCTCTCCGTGCCTGTACGCTGTGCAGTGTTTTTTACTGCGGTAGGTGTTTTGAATTCGATGAAATTGAAGTCACGCGACTAGACGTTTTAGCAAATGTTGCAACATATATGTCGAAAATTGCGAATATTATTGTTTTTTTTTTTCTTATATTATTAACATATCTCGTTCAGAATCGTATTATTGAAGAAATGATTTATCTTTTCGTTAAAATTCAACAGACCCACCAACTGCAACTAATCCGAGGTGCGGAGAATACCCATGGTGTGAAGTATGTCTGGCTTTCTTGTCTATACTTTACTTTTATATACTTGTGAGGCCGAGTGCTCCTTCTTTCTTTTGCTGTTATCGTTACATGATTTAAAGTCGTGAAAAAAGTTGTAAGATTAAAAAATCATGAATCGTGATAGCAGCACACTTGGCGTGTTTGATTTTGTTCAACCGTTTTTAGTTATCAATAAGATTTTAGATATTATATTTCATGCAGCGCTATTTATGCTCCGAAAATTAATGCAGCGTTGCGATTGGCTTCGCGCGATGACTTTCGCCGATTCGATTAGAATTTATAATCGTATTTAATACACACACAGATCACGTGCTGCCTGTTATGTCGAAGCTGTGGCGGTGGCGTTGCTTTATAATAATTATTATTATTATACTCGCACGCATGCGCACGAGTACATAGGAACACACTCGCACCTATATAGTATAATATATTATTAATGCGATAAGCATATTCATAGTGTTATATTAAAAATCGAACGGAATTTTATTATTAACGATAGGAAAAATAAAAAAGAATCTCACTAGTCTTACACTTGTGTGTGTGTGTGTGTGTGTGCATCATAATAATAACAACAACAACGTCTGCAGACACCGGAGATTGGGTTTAGTGCCGGCTGTAGTGCACTATTATCATATTATTATTATTATTATTATGTTATACGTTGTTGCGAGCGACGGACCTGCGGCAGGCAGACGAACACGGCGGCGTTTCCCCTAAGCGGATGTCCACGCGTGACCGCAACAACATTATTATAAAGTACATGACGTATAAACACATACATACACTGTGTACTCAAATGTATATTATATCTGTAGAAACGAACAACGCTGTCAGACTACCCACGACGTACACGTTAAAAAGTTGAAATAATGTACATTATACGTATACGGTACGAGAGTATGCACACCGTGATGAATAATTGGGTCTCGTTCCAATTATTTGTAAAATTATTATTCGATGTATATTATCTTTACTAAAAATCGGGGGGTGTAAGTTATTATATATATATATATATATAGGTCCAAGAATGTAAAAAAGTCGAGTAAAGTAACGTGAAATATAGACGGGAAAACCGCGGACTTAGTATTTCGCCCCGCGGATATATTCTTCGCTCCTCGAGTCACATACTCTTGGTGGGTGGTGAAGAATTTTAAAGAAACGATAAATCATTTCTTCTGAACGAAGGAAGATAATATAATATAAAGAACAATAATAGTCGTCATTCTCAACTCGCCCACCAAGAGTATTCGACCCGGAGAGCGAAGAATATCCGTGGTGCGAAGTGTATGTCCGGCTTTCTTGTTTATATTTTACCTCATTTTACTTAACTTTACTTTTTTTTTTATTTAAGAAATACGAGTAAAGAAAAGGGGAAAAAATTAACAAGAAAAAAAGTCTTTGAAAAATGTCCAAAATTATTTTTTCACATTTTCAATATTTTCTTGCGTCAAAATTTTTCTCGTATTATTTTCTAATTTTAAATTAGATTTTAAATTTTTATAAAGTTTGGATCAAAAATTGATGGTTTCCGAGGCTTTTTTTGTCAAATTTTTGGTAATTTTCCGCTCCAAAAAAAATTTAAAAATTGAGAAATACCAACTACAGTCGAATTCCGTTTCAAAAAGTTGCTGGTTGAAAATTTTGGAAAATAATACACGAAAAAATGTTCACAGCAGAAAAAAAAATAAAAAAAGGAAAAAATTAAACATTATTGTAAAAACACTAAATTTTTCGTCCAAAATCTAAAACTACAATTGTCTTATTATAATTGTTAGGTATCTAATAACCCGTTAAAATAATTTTTAATCATTATTTTTTTTTGAACTATTAAATACCCCTCGTCCTCGGGGCTCCAAGTTTGATTGTGGTTTTACAAGTTGTGTCTTTAGATAAAGAGTCCCCCCCCAGTGACTGGAGTGTAACACAATTAGACATTAAGGTGGATTATCAATATTTCCCCAAATTTCTATTTTCATATTTACAAAAATTTTCTTGAATTAAAACTATTATTATTATATTATTTGTCTGTATATATTTAAATTTTCATAAAGTTTGGATTTAAAAAAATGTAGCTTTTAAAGTGATTTCGTCAAATTTTATATTGTTTTTCCCGACTTTAAAACAAAGCTATTCGGAATTTCGAAAAATTACCTTTCAAAAGTACCATATTGAGGCGAATTTTGATTCGAAAAATTGTTGTTCGAATCTTTTAGACACGTATTTTCCTTCGAAAAAGTGTTTACAAATGCACTTAAAATATAAAATACAGAATAATATGTCCCACGAAGTAGAGAAATCTAAGTATAAATTTTTAATTTGAATTTTTCGAGTAAGAATAGAATCTTATAACGGTCAATCAACGTTTTTGAATACGTGCAAAAAATTCATTTATTTACTTTTTATTCAATTAATCTATAACATATATATATGAACCCAATGGATCGTTTTACATTTAAACTGCAGGCGTCGAGGGAAAAAGTTTAAACGTCAAAACTCTCTTCATCGTATGTTCTTGGACACGTAATTGTCTATATACAATGGGGTACCTATATTGTATTTATATTATATTATTTAAATTCACTAATCAATACACGAAGCATTTATAGTAACATTTTATTTAGGATTAATTACGTTCTAACGCGTGTGATAGAATACAGATTAACTAAGTAGCTATATATGTGTATTATACACTGAAATAAACGCGTCTATAATAGGTTTATCAATATATAAATATCATAAATGTCATTGCCCTTTTCATTGAAAAGCTTATATTATGTAGTATTATCTTAGAATAATAATAACAATAATAATACATATCGCGTACATGTTGTGCGAAAACTCGTTTTGTACTTTCTAACTGCGATTCACAAATCATTTATGTGTGAACAATACTGATGCTTCTTAAATTCTATTTAAATTTCTAACACTTCGAAAATGTAATCAAATATGACATATTATTATCATAAACTAAACATCGTGAGACCTACTGTAATATATGATTATTTAAATACACCTATCTAACCTCACACTAATTCGTACACTGGACGTTGTAAATATTATTCGCTTTCATAGAAACGCGCGTTATAGTTTGGAACTTCTTTGCTATTTTTATTGTACTCTAACTCGTTTCTGGCGAAGGCGTTTTAGAAAATATACAACTGTTACCACAATTTTCAATTACACTTTCATAACCATACTCGACTGATATTAATATAATCCGTGTGTGTGTGTGATACCAAATTGTTTTAGAAAAATCAAGAAACCGTAGTTCTAGCACACGCTCATAGGAATTTAAATTTTTCAAACGAATTCGAAAATCGTGTTGTTTCGTAGTGTATCTTGTTCATACTTCATTAATAGTTTTTTTTTTTTTAACTATGTTGGTTTTACTTAGCTATTAGTCCGACGGCCTTCACTGTTAAATGAATACACGATGTATCTATATCTCCCTGTGTCCCGGTCAGTAATTTTGTTTGGTCAAAAAAAAAAAAAAAAAACAGTAATAATACTACATTCTTATTGAAATAAAATAATTTCTACTATTCTAATGTGCATATGGTAATTTTAAATTGTTTAGGTTTCTTTTTTGAAAATAAGCAATTAATAATTTTTACTCAATATTAATAAAAGTATAACATATAATATTATATTATTATTTTTTTTTTTGAAATTTTCGATACCTAAGTTTTTCTTTATTGGTCAATAATTTAATACACATACAAAGTTTAGTATATCGGATCAGTGGAATCCTATTTTTTCGGGCAACCCCTTGTTTTCCCTTTGCGAAAATCTTAATATAAAAAGAGTATCAAAGTTTTTAAACTACAGATCGAAAAAGAACAACTAAAATATCGTTATTTTATTTTGGAAATCGGAATACTCAGTTAAAAGCAGTAGTTTATATTTAAAAAAAAAAAAAAAAAATAGAAAAAATTAATATCATTTCACAAAAATGTAGTTTCAATGTTGTTTTAAATTATTCTTTAAAAAAAATTTCAGAAAATTGACTCCAAAAAAATTATTTACCGGGATGCAAGTGGTGCAGTACCTTTATATATTTTTTTAACAAGTCAGTTTTCACTAAAAAAAATGTGTTTTATAGTTTTCATTCTGCAGATATCTTCTCTGCGGATTAACAGTTAACTGATGTGCGAGCTTCTTTTTACTCGCAAGAACGATAGGAAAATAAGATTCATCACAAGATATCGTCATGTGAACTGTCTCGATCCGTTATAATATACCAGTTGTTTAAATTATATATATATATATATGATGTCAAAGTGCACACCGGGTATGCATTGACGTTTTTAAAATAATGTCAAATTTGTTGTTATTTAAGTCGGTGGCAACCGAGATATCAATGTATGTGACAGCATAATAAAATATGTACTTACGGTAAACGAGCTTATGAGAAAAATAAAATATATCACGTCAGATGTTGGATAATGTTCAAACGAATACTATTCGTGTTCTTACCGCGGTATTTAGATTTATTATAGAATGAAAATCCATGATTGAGTCGTCGTCGTGTCTTTGATATAATTGTACCGCGGGGGGGGGGGGTTCCAAATACAATATCCGAAAAAACGACTAAAGAGACGCTTGACGACGATATTATAACCATACCAATTCGATTTCAATCGTTTTTCTTCGTTTATCGACACCTCATTGATGATTAGAGAGTGCGGATTTTGAAGGCATTTGCTTTTTTTTTTTCTATCGCTTTAAAACGAAGCTTCGTCAGCTATAAAATTCAATTTATACCATTTAGAATAAAATTCACGACATTATTTATTTTGCTTTTATTTGCTTTTTTTGTATTTCAAAGCTTTTTGGGATATTTTGAGCACTTTTTTTGGCTTATAAGTTACATTTTTTTCAAAACGTGTTCTAAATAAACGTATTTGAAAAATAAACGCAGTTTATCGTTTTTTTTAATTGAAAACTTGAAAATAAATTTAATTGGCCAATGTAACTCCGATGTCGACATAGGTTAATCATTTAGTAACTATTTTTCAACATATTTCGATAAATTAGGTGTCTTAAAAAGAATAAATCTAATTTACAGACAAACTATGAAAGGAAAAAGAACAGCATATTTCAATATTTATAATTTAATAAACCAATAAATAATTACAATAAGTTTTTCGTAATTAACATGTATATATTTTTTTTTTTTATCAAAAACCCCATTTTAAATGCTTTTTTTAAAAATTTTTATTGCTTTAAAATCCGTACTCTACTGATGAGCCGAATGGCTGCAAGATGGCGGCGGCCTTAGGCTCTTATCATTTCTTATCTCTTATCATCTTTACAAACATTTTTGATTTTGCCATATTATTCACAACACTTGAGCAATATATTTTAACGTTGGCAGTTGTATCAAAATATAAATAATATTATAATAAACAGTGTTTTTGTATTATTCAGTTGAGATACAATACTTACAATTAATAATTGATATTTAATACATTTGTTAACAAATATTCTTAGTTCATAATAAAATAATATTACAGTTAAATATCAAATATAAAAAAAAGCCGGACATACTTCGCACGATGGGTGTACTTCGCACGACGGGTGGTATTCTCTTGACAGGCGTATTAAATTTTAAAGAAACGATAAATAATTTCTTCAGTAAAACGATTCTGAACGAAGGAAGTTTATAATATAAGAGGAAAAAAAATGTTCGAAAAATGTCCAAAATTTTTTTTCACATTTTCAAAATTTCCTTGCATCAAAATCTTTTTTATAGGATTTTCTATCTGTGTTTAAATTTTCATAAAATTCTGATCAAAAAACGATGGTTTTCGAGTCGTTTTTGTCAAATTTTGGGTAGTTTTTTCCAAAAAAAACATTGAAGAATTGAGAAATTCAAAAAATGACCTCTCTAAAGTACAATTTAGAGGCAAATCGGGTTTCAAAGTAAGTTATTGATCGAAACTTTTGGACAAGTATTTCTATACGAAAAGTTGTACACAGAAAAAAAAAATAAAAAAAAATAAACATCATTGTACAAACACTAGCTTCTTCACTTCGCTCAGAATCTAAAATATTATTAGATAAAACCTAACTTAACACAAGGTAATTCCAAAATTCTAAATGCTAACTCCAAAAGTGCTTAGACTTT